>VZRN01005098.1:811254-846640 GCA_013397935.1 Dasyornis broadbenti
CCAAAAAAATAAAAAAAAAAAAAACCAAAAAATCAACAACCAAAAAACCATACCAGAGACTCCAAATGGAAGTACCTCTTCAAAGACTGTCAATCAGTGAAGCAGAACTTTTCAGATGAGGCACAGGTAGCTGAGACAAGCAAAACTTCAATCTATCTTGCTGTTTCCCATACAAAAGCATTTAATTTCAGCAAACACAGAGAAAATTTATATACCTACATCCAAACCTGGTATCTAATAAATTCTTTGCTGAATTTTTACTATTTAATCAATATACAAATATGATACAATATCAATATGTATCTACCAGTAAATACAGATTGTAAGTCATACATCACTTCTGAAACTCTGTGGCCCAAGCTTCTCTTTCTACTGGATTTTGATCGAAGTATCTTAAAATGGCTTACCACTCTCCTTATAGCCACATCTAAATTTTACATATTAAAAAAAATTCACATATAAAAGGTGACAGCTCTTCAGTTTCAGAGGAAACAATGTCATTGAGTAAGTTCCTATAGGTTCTACTTCTTTCTTGTATCCATACTGAAACCTTTTCTTACCCTTTCACTAAATGTCACAGTGAATTTGCATTCTTGTCTATACACAGGCCCAATAAAGCACAGTATCAACAATGTCATCTGATTTCTCAGTGAAAAGCCAAGGATATTTTAAAATAATAATGGCTCTTCATGGCCTGCATGGCAAACTGACTAATGTGCCTGGGCTTTGGAAAAAGAAATGCTTCCAATGACACAGAAAGGAAGGTCACAGAATTGCAGATGCATTTTAAAATACACTCACTCAGTAAGAAATTCAGGACAGGGAAAATAACTTGTCAGGCTACTGAAGTTTAGAAGTAGAAATACAAGGAAAAAATCTCATCAGCCTCACACATATCTGCAGAGGCAACAGCAAGAGAGTTTGTCTGGGGAGACTGCAGATCATGCAACCTATGTTTAAGCAGAATGTATACCTACAATATACTGATTATAAAAAAGAGTGTGCAAGTTTTGATATGGTTGTAGCTAATCCTCCAGTTAGAATAACAACTGTGTGGTGAATATGTCAGCTTTGCAACACTCCTGACAGCATATAAAACATTCTAAGCTGATACTGGACACCCTGTATGCAATATTACCAGCCTCAGAAATTACAGGAACAATTAATTAGTTTTATCAAGTATTTCACAGAATCATAGACTCTTTAAAAAGGAAATGACCTTTATGATCATCAAGTCCAATCATCAAGCTAGCAGCACCAACACCACTGTTTACTTTAGTGCTCCATGTTATGGGCTTTACAGTTTTCTCAAGAACTGTGCTGGGCTTCCAATATCTCAGAACCAGCCAAGCTTGACTTCACTGCATTTTTAGAAAGCTCAAGGTAGGCAAATAAAAACTGTGAATAGTGAAGTAACCTCAGGTGTACTCAAGAAAAGCAAAACCTTAGACAAGGCTAATAAGGCATTTATATTCCAGAGTGGAACGACTGTATGATGTCTCTACGGTAGTACAACAGACCCCTCAGTAACAGGGTCTGAAATTACTAAAAGCACTCAATGGTATATCTGAGCAATTAACAGGAAACATGAAGAACTGGGGGGAAGGAAGGCTGTACCTTAAGTACCGCTTCTGCCAATCTTGAATGCTTCACCCCAAGCATTTATCCACAAGACAAAACCTTTCCACAAGGGAAAAGAAACAAGAGTACTTCTTTTTAACCATTAAAGGTAGTAGACAAGCAATATTCTAACAGTTAAAGGAAATATTTCACTTTACTACTGAAAGTGCTCTACCCATCAGGTCAAACTGTTCTGAGCAGCAGCACTTAATCCCATAATGAAGCTGCTTCACTTTGCAGGGTACACCACAGATCATTATTAGTTTAGAAAGCCAGCTAACATGAAGGACCATAATTTTCTAGTCCAGATATTACCATACTCAAGAGCAAAGAAAACCTAAGTGTCAGTTACTACTACAACCACGTCATTTTTTTGTTACAAGCTTATAGCTTGGTAAGATTGTGGAACTCTGGTCATACAGAGAAAGGCAAATCATCTGTTCTGGGTGGAAACTAGGTTGAAAAACTGAAGATCGGGTGCTTTTTTTCTTTTCCTCTAGCTGTCCCTTGATCTTCAAGCAAGTATCTGATTTTCACACTTGCAACTGATGATTCATCCATAAAACCACAAAGAGAAAAGCAGCAGCATCACAGTTTGCATTATGTAATTACACAGTATGTTCACCCCAGAAGTCCCCCTGCCCTTGGGAGTCCTCTGCGTCTGATTCACCACACAACTCATGCCCACCACAAGCTTGCTCTTATGGACCCCGTGGGACAACTTCATCTCTTCCTTTTCCTGTAACTCTATTGAGCAGTCCTTGAAATTAACTTACAGTTAAAAACTCTTATGTTTTAATAAGGGGTTGGTAACAAATCACCTGGAAGTGCTCATCCTTCAGAATCATGTCTGCAACAGTAGGCATCCATGAAACATACAGTAAATTCAGTTTTGCTTTATGCTAGGCAAGGTAAGGAGCTGATAAAAGGCAGATACAAGAGCACTGACTCATACTGGAGTACTACTTAAAATGCTGAATTAAAAGAAAGAAAAAGGAATCTAAGACATCTCAAAGACTGCTATCTTTTAAAAACAAATAAGGATGGAAAAGGCAGCTATTTTAAAAACTGCTGGCAAAGATAAAAGCCTGTTAGTAGTTCCCTTCTTGGCAGAAACCTAAAAGAGATGAATGAAGAGAAAGCAAATAATTCTCTCCAGTCTTATTAATGGTAAGGTAATACAACTTACTACAAGACACTAGTAAATTTTTTTGAGGTATAACAATAACTTTTTATCCCAAAGTTTAATGCAAGCTCATCACTGGTATTTCAGGTATAGACACATATGTGATCCAGGAATGTAACAGTACTCCCCCATACACATCTCTTCCTATTCCTCCCCCTCTCTTATTTTGCATTGCAGTCTCCAGCAGAAACTAGCTCTTCACTGTGCTAAGAGCCATAATGAAGAACAAGACTTCTCTGCATAAACTACCTTACTTAATTCAGGAGGCAGATTAAATACAGTTGCTGATACTGTATTTATTTCTTATGTACAGAATTATTTATTCTACATGCGCTTCTTTTGTTTCAGTTTCAACTGCCTAATCCCACGAAGAGGGCAGCCTTAGTGAGAGCACACAGCTACGGATAATGCACTTTGACCAGAGGTACCAGCTGTAAGACAGCCACTGCTGTTAAAATGCTTCACCTGTATCTAAATGTGAAAGTAATGGCAGACACAAGTAATAGTCTAGAATGTCCTATTAAAAAAGTCAACCTAACATGACTGAAAATACCTTACGACAGTACTCAATGTTAAATGGAGTTGGGAAGTTCACACAGACTGCCACTAATGGACAGGAGCTCACAAATCCTCTGCCTTGGGCAGGGACATCTTTCACTAGATCAGGTTGCTCAAATCCCCATCCAACCTGGCCTTGAATACTTTCCATGTGAGATGGGGCATCCAAAGACAGCTGTGAATAGTCTGAAATACAGCGCCTCAATACTGACTGGTGAAGGATCTTGCACCTTCAGACAATACACACACACAAAAGAACCCCAAATATTACACAATATGTTTTGGAGGTCAGAATAAAGAGAATCAGAATTGTAACCTGAGAAAAGACTGTTGTCCTCTCCCTTCCTAAAACTGGCAGGCACTGGGAAGGAAAAGCACAACAGCATTTTATGTTCTTGTTCATTTAGAGGGGTTTTTCTGTAATGAGGCAAATGAGGACAGACTATGGAGCAAACACTCACCTCCCAAACATGTAGCTCCTATGTCCAATTTTTAATTCATTCCTAAATTAATATATATACTCCTCATTCTGGGACTTAAAATTACATGAAAGCTTTTGTCTTAAAAAAAAAAAAAANAAAAAAAAAAAAAAAAAAAAAAAAAAAAAAAAAAAAGGCATTTGATTAGAGCTAACAAATCCTTTACATCTAAGTGTTTTCTGTTCAAAATAAAGATCTATTATTTCCCAACCGACACTGTGTATATTTTTGGTTTGGCTCATTAACCTGAGCTGGGCAAGCTGTAAATAGAAAGCTCTGTTCTCATTGATTCATTTCTTAAATTAAAACAATGGATTCAGCAAAAGAGGCAGAATGTTTACCATTAGAAATTAATCACTCCAGCCAGTACGTAAAAACAAATGTTGCTGAAAAATAGTCTTACGATAACACATTGTGAATAGTCTGAATTTTATTCACAGGCTTACTTTTAATACTAAAGGCCAGATGCTCCCTGTTAGAAAAATGTACTTCAGCCAAAACTGTCATCATCTTGTATATGCTATAATGACAGCAGAATTTCTACCAGATTATGCCCTTTTATTTTCACATCTCTGTCTGTGCAGATCTGGGCGTGGGAAGGGCTTGCAGATTCACAGTTTGGAAAAACCAAACACGGTTAAAATTTACTTAACTTGAGATTAGATGAAGCTTCTGTTTTACTAGACAAAAGCCACTGAATTGCAAGGCAAAACTGATAACTCCCAGTGAAGTTGTTTCAGAGAAAAGAGAATAAATATATTTGCAGGTTATTGTTAATCAATTGTATCTCAAGCTAATCAGGTTTGCCTAGGAAACCAGAATCTGAAAGCTGCCCTCAATACTGTTATATTACCAGGGCAAAACTCATCCTTCCTACCTAAAACACTCAAGACAAATTTATTAAATGGGTGTAGCAATGTGAGTTTTATGAATCCTGCAAAAGATGCGTTATCTACAAGCGAGTTTCCTCTGTATCAGAAGATAAAGTTTGTTAACAAATTACATAAATGTAGCAAGTAAAACACAAAGTAGTTGTTCTACAATATAATGTGACCTTTTCATTGACAGAATGACACATCTACCACTATGTTTATTTTTCAGAACTATACTGCTCATCGCAGTTGTAATTTCCTTGTGAGAGGAAGAGCGGGGCAGGCACTGATCTCTTCTCTGTGGTGACCAGTGGCAGGACCTGAGGGAATGGCCTGAAGTTGTGTCATGGGAGATTTAGGTTTCATATCAGGAAAAGGTTTTTCACCCAGAGGGTGGTTGGGCACTGGAACAGGCTCCCCAGGGAAGCGCTGGGTCACCAGCCTGACAGAGTGCAAGAAGTGTTTGCACTCTCAGATGCAGGGTGTGATTCTTGGGGATGATCCTGTGCTGGGCCAGGAGTTGCACTCAATGATCCTCGTGGGTCCCTTCCAGCTCAGCACAGTCTGTGATTCTGTCATCCTTTGTGCAGCACTGCACTTAACCATGATGTAAAGACCAGAGAAAATATTATCACAGTCTTCTAACAGACGTTTTCAGAACTGACTCAGATATTGAAGAAACCAAAGACTGAGTAATGTTTGACCATTTAAAGTAATGAATGCACCTAAGTCATGGGCTACCAGCTTAGAAACTGAGAATGTTGAGGGAAAGTGTCAAAGGCTTAACTGAAATCTAGGCAGACAACATTTTGTCGTAGAAGGAGCTCATGTTGGTCAAGCAAGACCTGTTTTTCATAAACCTATGCTGGTTAGGCCTGATCCTCTGGTTGTAATACTTAAGCATCTCAGTGTTTGTGGGGCTGATGCTTAAAATGCAGGGCTTAGCAAGCAAACACTGAGGACATGAAACAGGAAAATGTTGAAGTTATCACAATCAAGTCATGTAGAACAACTTCTCAGTAGTGAGCAAGTTTGGAATGCCAACACACGTGGAAATGAGACAGAATGGGACCCTTTCTGTTCATGGTATTTAAGGGGAAAATTAGATGTGTTTAATAGATGACATCTTTTCTTTGAGAGGCACTGAGGAAGATGGATAGGATTTATAGACAATCAGACATGAAAACTCATTTCACCCCTGCGACAGGCTATTTTAAACTAAATGTTATGGCCAAAAGGCAGATGTGCAGACAAGCAGCTAAAATGCTTCAGCCCTACCTCTGAAATCAGGGCAGTCACTCTCAGCTCCAAACACTCACTACACTACAGAAAACATCCCATGTTAACATACCCTGACGACATCAAAAGCAGGACAAAAAATGTAAATGGTTTCATAGTGTCTTTCTTCTGAGTTTGAATCCAAGAAGGCAGTATCAATATATATTTCTTTTTAATAATGACTGCAGCAAAATAGTATCTACAGCAGAGGAAATACAATTTTCAAAATATCCTGATTCATGATGAATACAATGGGATGTAGATCTTAAATCTTTACACTTTCAAAGGCTGTCTTTGGCCTCTGGACTCTCACTTTTAATGAAGGCATTTTCAGGCAACTGGACCTGCCTAATAATACCTGAACTCAGAACTGACATAACTGGAGGCGCATGTAAGTTTAATGTCAATGTTGGTTGCAATAAGGTAACTTCCACCAGAAATGTCTGTCTTCTACTGTATCACCCAATCACACTTGCTTTGCTTTTATGTAATTTTACCTCCTCATATCAGAAATATTAGAACAGTTCTGTATAACCATTAAAGCAAACATATTTAAAGCAATCAGGAAATCTGAATATGTAACACACTGCTCTAGAGAATCAAAGGAGCCCTGTCAACTCAGATTGTCCTGAAAATGAGTTCATTATCAGCCGTAGGAGTAAACACAAAGAACAAGTACTCAGTGCAATGTTACCTAATGAAAACAGAAAGCTCCCCTCAACAATTGGAAAACTGTAAGCGTGCTTTGACTGCAGTTTAGATGATAAGCATAGAAAGCATGAATTACTGCAGAAGCCTTGCAGAGCAAATGAAGATATTCTGGGTGGCTTAGGTTTTGTTTCTGTAAAGGCACAAGAAATTGAAGTAGAAAATCTTTCTGCAAGATGAAGAATAAATCATGAACAACTGCTGAGAGGATGTATCACGGTGCGTGGTAAGAAAGCCCGATGTCTGTATTCCTATCATTCCAACAGGAGCAACCCATGTAAAATGTCCTACTTTAGACACTCATTCAATAGTTCTGGGCTCCTCCCAGAACCTCCCTTCAGCCCATTTTATAAGGGAACAGGGCAGTCTGGCAGAACTTTGGTCAAAACTTAGCCTTGAAGGGTTGTGAAACAAACATTCAGAAGGTGGGTTTGGTCTGAGTGCTTCACAGAGTAAGCACTTCCAAAACCTCAGAACAGTCAGAGCAGTGGGAAGGTTCCCAAGAAAAACAGCACCTCTGCAGCACCAGGGGACAACCATTAGGGGGTTTTTCCACAGTGAAAGGTGAACTTTCATAAACCCCTCCCCAAAAACCACCAACACTCCCCAGCCTGCATGGATTCTTCTGAGAGAGGATTACATATCAAATCCTGCAAATTCTTCTATCTTTCTCCTTAACCTCTTCTTTCACCTCCAGACCACAGAAATCATGTTGCAGGTGTCAGTCATGATGTTTCCAAAGCAACACAGAGAACTTTTTCTGCTAAGGTTCTTTATTCTCTTAAAACACTAAGTTGTGGCATATGCTCAATAGCCAGGGCCGGGAGGAACAGTAATCACAAGCTGGGTACGTTGTGCCCTCCTGAGCACAATTAGGAAGTCCATTTGAAAAACTTAACTGAAACACTTCAGTTGAAAGGAGGAGAAAGCACTACCGGCTTATAGGCTGTTCCCAGGGGAAATTTATCCATGCCTGAGCTATCAAAAATAAACTCCAACACAGAAAAAAACTCAGTTTGTAAATGTTTTTATACCAGCCAAAGAAATAACTTTGAAATAAAAAGATCAAACAAACACTTAAGTAACTTGGCTTGTTTGATTAGTTTGTTAGATTGTTTACAATGTCACTGCTCTATGACAAATGCTAACCCTTTAGAGCATGACATGGCAGTCCGGGAACTGTAACTGCATTACACTATCAAGAGTGCCATCCTAGTTAAAGTCCACAAATCCTCAACATAAAGCATTCGTACAAATGCACCACCGCACTACAAATAACATCCATAAGTGTGCTACCAACCACAGTGAACAGTATGCCCACTGATTCGGATAACCTGGATGTGTGTCAGAGTAAAACCTTTTTGCTGATTTACAGGAAACAAACATTTTTCCTTTGAAAACTATTTCTACAGAATAACAAACAAAAGAAATGGGACAGCAGACATTTGTATGCTAGCATCTGATACACTGCATTTAAAAATATGAATGGATGGTGTTTGACTCCTAGGCTGACTTAAAGCAATGCAAATTTGATTTCTTCTTTGCAATCCCAGTACAGGAATATATGTTATTCCTTCTAAAAGCAAGTCTCCTTTTGCCAATAAAGGCCTCATTTTGTTTTTACTTGTGATTATCGGAAAGTTTTTATATTTATTGAGACTGTAATAGCAGTTTCAGCAACAGTATTTCCATTTCCTGCAATACGTTTTCCAGAGGAAAAATATACAGACAAACAGAAACAATGAGGAAATGTTATGAAACAAGATTATAACCACATTTATAAAGGACTTAAAAAGACTTAACAAATTAGAGGTGATCTAGTTGACAGTTCCTCATTCCAACTTGTTTTGAAGGTAGACAGTCTTTGCTAACATTCCTCTTCTGCCCCCAGTACTTTATTTGGAATCAAACATTTGGAAGTGAGGGGTTACGTTCATAGAACAGTTTCATATGCACCTAGAAATCACACATGGATGCAAGTGAAAAGTATCCACTTTGATCCTGTTGAGGTTCCCTAGAGTAACAGAGAGTGCAAACCCTGAACTCAGAAAGGAGCCTTGATGACCCTTAACTTTTCCTGTTCATTTAAAATGAAACCGTTTCCTTTAGCAGATATCAGATTAGACTGCAAACTCCTCTGCCAAGAGCCTCAATGAATTTTTGCAGTCCCAATATTCAGGTTTTTACCTCTGAACACTGTGCTTCCTTTATGACTGAGCTCGTAGCAATCCAGCAGGGATTATTAACTCAGGGTGCCCACTGGGCTTGGACATGATGTATGTGCACCTCCTGGGTTAAGCGCTTGCTTGTCTACTGAACATGTTCCTTGCAAAGGCGAGGCATGTGGAGCTGGGATCTGAGCAACTGAGCAGGAGAGCTTCAACAGAGAAAACAGAATAAACAAATATTCTGTGGCGAGTCTCTAACAGTGATGCAGCACAGCCATTACTGGTGTCAGTCAGCATTGGCAGAGACTTCACACAAAATCTGCACCTCTCACAAATGTCTCAACCATTGCTTTAATGGATTTTCCTCTCTCCTCTCTGGAACTATAAAAGGATACGTTTCATCCATATATCAAGCAGAGAATTTTCTGGGGTTTGGAAACTAAATTTGTGAGAAAAGTTATTTCCTACATGTTTCTTCCCCATCTTCCTTTCTGACAATGAGTTCAGCACTTGGAAATCCCCTAATCAGCACGGACAACCATGGAAAACATTTTCTTTGGAGCGGGAATCAAGTTTTTGAAGTACCTGATAAGAAACAGAGCTGCAACCAATATCAACTGCACTTTACAGATCTCACTCTTTAATACAAATAAGAACTAGCTTGCAATTATGTGCACACTGAAGAAATAAAATTTTGTGTCTGTCCAAACTATAGGATCATGAGAAGAGATATAGTCATAACTTCTTGGTGCGAACACACAGAAGCACAGTACAAACTTTAAAAAGAATGCTTGACAAGACCTGTAAACACAAAGTCTCCAAAACTACTGAGGAAGAAAAAAAAGTCTGAAGCAAGTTCTAAATTGCAAATACTCTATATTTTGCATGTCTGTCTGCAGATTTTTCTGAGACTGGAACTGAACTTAGTCATCATTTTCTTTATGAACACTGCAGGAAAGTCAAATATTGCAGCACACAGTGTTGTGTCTAATACTGCAGTGAGGATCACTAAATTGTCCTACAGCAGCTGGTAAGGAGGTATTTGCTACTGCTTCAGAGTGAAGCTACAATAAATTCTAGGATAATACATAAGATACCTTTTATTACCTCTTCATAAATGCCAGGCTATTGGAACAGTCAACTCTCACCTCCAGTACTCTAATCCCACAAAGCTGGTTTCATAATTTCCTCATTAAAGGATGCACTGATGCAGTCCTGGTGCATGTCGTAATAAATATGCTGCCTTGTTTAATTCTGGTATCTTACAGGAAAAGCCAGATCATTGAATAATCAGATTTAGCTATCAGCACAGCAGGAGATCTATGTTTTAAACCCATTTAAGGACTGCAGATACCATATGCCACCTGACAAAATCAAGCAACATAATTGACTCAAACACTATCCTCTTCTGTTGGGCTGTTGTTTATTGCAAGACAATCTATGAAGCTGCCCTACAAGAACAGCCACAGCTCCTTTTGTCAGAGTCCACTCAGCTGACAAGCTTGTTAAAATGCCTTTTTACAAAATCTGTATGAATAAGCGAAGCTTAGTCTTTGGCCATTAGACAGTGTAAACATGTTTGTGGAGAGAGAAGTTATGGGAGAGGACAAATGAGAGGAAACTGTTTAATATACAACAATTTCTAGTTCTTTTTGACTGTGCAGAGACTGTGCGTGAATTTCTCCATTGGATGCTCACTCCATTCCCATTGCTAAGATAGGGGTTCCAGTATTCTGTTTGCGGCCTCTTGTTCCCTGCTCCAAATGCAATTCACTGAGAAGAAAGAAATGCAGAGGCTGCTACAAGGAGTGGTTAGAACCTGTGCTGTTCTAGCTAGAGAAAACAGCCTCGACCTGGCTTAAGGCTAGCTCAGAATGCAGAGGGAACTGCAGCCACACTCCTGACTGCACTGCAGACACGCCACGAGCTTTCATCCGTACAATCCCCGGGAAGTTTACAGAGTAAGATTGGAGAGGACACATCCACAGCTGTGACCGCCACTACTACTGAGCTTTTCAGTCTGTGAATTTCAGTTTGACAATCAGAAATCTTCAAGTACTCAACAAAGGTTTCACAGGAAAGGTATTCCATAAGTACTCTAAGCTTTCTGACAGGCAATTACAGCCTCTTACTGCACAGCTCCTGTTTGAACCTGGATGGCATAAGAAGGGATAAAGAGGAAACAGATTTGGTTTTGCAGTTTTGTTTTTGCTTTGCTATGTTTGGGATTTTTTCTTTGCTTGGGTTTTTTGTTTGTTTGGTTGTTTTTTCTTTAAATATAGCCATCTAGCTTTGCCGTGTACTATAGAGAGGCTGTTCTCAATTGTTGCACAGACTAGTTTGCTTTCATGCTAATCTGCAAATCCAACGCTCTTTGCATTTCAATAGGTACCTTAAGATTTTTGGGGGGCTGAATGGCAAAATGCAAGTACAAATAATTGACTTTTACAAGATGACAGAAAATTATCTCTTCTGTAGCAAGTCAGACTGAAACAGAGAGTTCAAAACATACAGTTCAAGAAAACCACATTCCCAAGATATATGGCCCCACCTTCAGCACGCACTGTAAGTGCCTCTTACAAATGTTATCCATTTCTTTATGCAAAATACAGACCAGGACTTCTTTTAAGTTACACTGGAGTTACACCAGCCTGAAGACAGATCAGAATAAGACCTTGCTCACCTATGAGTTCATATACACCACTTTAATCATCTTTTTATTAGCATAGCATATAAATTAATTTCCTTATACCACAATAATGAAATATTGTTTATGGCATGAATGGAAAGAAGCAAAAGCTACCATGCTAAATTTATCTTCTGCAAGTGGTGAACATTCTGGTTTTAACATGGCCATTGAGATAGTTTAACCAATAAATATCACCAGCTATCATGGAAAACTGTGACAAGCAATAAAGTACAAGTAATTCCATCTCCTTGACTATATTAAGGCAATAGTCCCTTAAGTATCTTCTCATATAAAATCACACAAGCAGAATGTGAACAATTGAATATTAAAACCAGTCAAACTCATTTTACTGCCTTGCAGTAAGCTGACAGAAGTGATCCACAGTGCATCCTACACGGGTACAACCATGAGTTTAAAAAAGCCCCAAACCTTAAAAACACTGGAGTGCACTAAGTCAAACATTGGCAATAGCAGATATGTTTAAGATGAGCACACCCCTTTGCTGGGTATATGAGAAAAAAACCACACATCTGCATAACTAAAAGGATGGCCGGTGCTCACACATGGAAGCTAAATACACTTATGGCCTTTCTCAAATTTTAAGTACTGGATTCTGCACTCACTAAGGGCGTTTTCTGAATAAGGACTTCCCCCAGGCCCTCCTCCCCCACCTTTTTAATGCAGTTTTATGAGGATTACATTAAAAGGACAAATAAAACCCATTATTATGTGCAAGATTTACTATAACTGACAGTAAACAATAGCCCAGGCAGTACTGTCATACGAGCAAGAACTGCGGTCACAGACTGCCACAGCCATGGGCCATGTCATGGAAGTTTTCTACAACTTTGCTCATTCTTGGTGCTCTTGCATTTAGCTTGCCTCCAACCTGTCAAACGTCTTTTCTGAAGCCTGAAGCTCCATGCAGGCCACATTTCATTTCACTCCATCCTTGGTATTTTCTGAGACAGAACAGTACTGCATATAACCACTCTGCTTATAAAGCCAATGGCAATGTTTTCCAACAAAATGTCATTCCCAGTTAGTGCTCAGATGGAATCAACTACAACCTCAAAATTCTTTTATTCAAACCTGCTTAGCCAGCAACCAATTCCTATGTGATATTTGGTTATTTTTCTCAACTTCACACTTAGCTTTCAGTGTTAAAAGAAAAAAACCTCAATTTTAAATATCTTCTCTAACATAGCTTTTCTCTTTGATAAAATTTGCAGGACAGATCTTAATTAAAAGCATTAATAAAAATTTGTAGCAGACTTCAGACAAATAAGAATTTGTAGCAGATTTCCTTATTGTAAAATAAGAAAATTCTCTGCAGCTGGAAACAAACCAGCCTAACCATACACTAAATTTGATTCTGTATCTTTGTACAAAACTTCAACTAGTTAGCATTTTTACACTCTGTTCATAGGAGCACTAGAAAAGTGTCAAAAGCTTTCCTACAGTCAAAATATATAAAATCTATTTCTCCCTTATCCAGTAGGTATGTTGCTCTGTCACACAAGGAAGACAAACTGATTCAAAGTGACTTGTCTTTGCCAAGTCTATATTGACTGTTGCTTACCCCACCTCACTTTCTTCCAAATGCTTGCTAATTGCTTTTTTCAGTATTTTTTCAGGAATTAATCTGCCTGGCTGTAGTTCTATACTTTCAACCCCTGATCCCTTTAGAAACAGGCACTAAGTCCATCTTTCTTTGGTTTTCAGGATTTCAGTTATCTTCTGTTCATTCTCAAATAAGGTCCCTAATAGCATCAGCCCATTTCAGTCATTTGCCTAAACTTTCTATCCGCTGTAAGAGTATTTAGTAAAGGACCCCAAGCTTTAGCCTCCGTGGTTGCATGCTAGGCTGTGCTCTGCATCTTAGCCCCTGTGCTTGTCTGCTCACAGCTAATCCTGCTCAGTAAAGTAAAAATGGTGCTTACAACCCCTTCAGCAACATCTGTTGTTAACTTTCTCATCTTTCTGCCTAACAGACAAGTGATTTCTTTAGTGATTTCCCTTGCTACTAGTATATTTACAGAATGTTTTCTTGCTGCAGCTTTGCCAGTTCTTCCTTGTTTTGTACGAAGTCTGTCTGATAATGTCTCTATGCACGAGTACCATTCTTTTTTAAGACATGTTCAAAAGCTGACCTAGTACCCCTTTTCTTGCATGGCTCCTTCAGTTTCTGACTAATGAATAGCTTGTAATTAGGCAGTAGCAATTATGGCTGTCCATTCTTCCCAAAGAAACAGCTTGTACTTGTGCCCTTACAGCATGTCTTTAAGAAACCACTACATCTTCTGTCCACAGACATTGACAAATTCTTTGATTTTCTTAAGTATGTTTTCTAGGCCATTGCTAAATAGCTACTTTCATCCAATTCACCACCCTCCTCCATCCCTTCCTTTCTTTTAGTCAGAAGCAAATACAGAAGACATTCAATATGAGCTGCTTTCAGCACTGCCCATCAAAAGAAGTGCTGATATTTTGCTAGTCTTTGCATGTTAAAATACTATTTTCTGGAGGTTGCCAGAGCAGCTGAAGTCCCCCTGAATGCTTGGGAATACACATAAATAAGAAACAGCCTCCTTGAGGAATCCAAAGAGAACTAGCATCATTTTTTTTCCCTTCATTGTACATTTAGAGGCTTTTCAACACTGCCCAGTGGATTCAGTAAAGACATCTTCAACACACAAACAATTAATCCTCTTACCTGTCCTTGTTTTTCCTTTAATAAAGTATTTATTCAACACTTCTTCATGAAATTTACTGCACTTACTTGACTTGAGTGGCTGACTGGTGATTCTCTTCCTCTGCTCTCATGAGAGAGCAATATTCACCTGGAGTATTGCATTCAGATCTGGGGTTCCCAGCACAGGACAGACATGGACCTCTTGGAGCAGGTCCAGAGAAGGGCCACCAAGATTATCAGAGGGAAGGAATACCTCTCCTATGAAGAAAGACTGAGAGGGCTTGGGGTTCTTCAATCTGGAGGAGAGAAGGCTTCGGGGAGACCTCACTGCAGCTTTTAATTAGTGAGGGAATAATAAAGAAGGAGAGAGACTTTACCAGGGACTGTAATGATTGGAAAACAGCAAACAGCTTTAAAATTAAAGAGTGTAAAGTTTAGATTGGTCACAAGGAAGACATTTTCATACAATGTGCATGGTGAGGCACTGGCACAGTTTGCCCAGAGTAGTTGAGGGTACCCCATCCCTGGAAATGTTCAAGGTCAGGTTGGATGGGGCCCTGAGCAACCTGGTCTAGTGAAAGATGTCCCTGCCCATGGAAGGGAAGCTGGACTAGATGATAATTAAAGGTCCCTTTCAAACCAAAAAGATCTATGATTATGCTAAATAAAGTACAACTTTGTTTTACAAGTATATTCATTTCCTCTTATTTCAAATATATAAAGCTATCATTTTCACAATTAAAGCAGCATACTCATGTCCTTGATTCCAGGCTGAAACAGGAAGGTATTTGGTCCTTACTACCACCTAATAAGAATAGCAACACTTAATGTAATACGATGAAAGCAGAGTATCATAATGGGAGACTTCAGCTCACTTCTTTTCAATACAGATCACAAACATCCCATCATATCAGGATGTGACTTTTTTCTGCATTAAATCAGTGACTGTTTCATGGAGCAGCTGATTACGAAGCCTACAAAAGAAAATGCAATCCTTGATTTAGTCCTAAATATAGAGTGGCTCTTCAGCTACAAGATTTTGAAAACTCTTCCATACAATAGTTTCCCAGTTGGAGCAATGGAGATGAAAAGTAAACCTATAGTTACATCCAGCTTCAGAGAGTGCAAACATAAGTAAGGAAGCTTTTTAAGAGAACCTGAAAGGCCTGGATAAAGAATTTAAATCTTTGAAGACACTGTGGAGATTATGAAGAGAGATAACCAGAAAGACCAGGCAGGTATGTATTTCCTATTAAGTAAAACCTGAGAAAGGAAGAAAGGAAACCATACTGGTTAGAACGGCAGTGTAGGAGTGAGGTTACCTTCAAAAAAGCTGAAGTCAAATCCAAATCGAAAAACACAGCTCAACAGATCATAAAGTCTGGCAAATTAAATGTAAAAGCACACCAAGCCAGGCAAAACAAACAAAAGAGATAATGAACAACTGGCGGAGACTAATGACAAACCTTTTTTCAAGCATATCAGGAACAGGAAACCTGCCAGAAGCTCCAGGAGGCAACTCATCATCAGAGTAGTAAGGGAAGACTCGGAAAATAAAGGCATTACAGAAAATACATCAGGCAGATTGACTGCAGTGATGGTGACAGTAGAAGACACTGGGGAGCCTCTGTAAAGAACCTTAACAGAAATATGAACATAGGTGTAAATTGAGAATAAATGCTAATGTTTGAGCACAAAACACCAGGAAAAGAAACAACAGAAAAGGGAATATAATAATATAATAATGGTGTTTGTGGATGGTACCTAGATTAGCAGGTCAACAAACTGCAGCACATTTATATGTAGGATTTCGGGATACTCAAATCTGGAAAAGAAGTCTAAAACAAGAGACTGAAACTAATTTGAAATTATGCAAGGGTGAGAACAGATGAAGAGATTAACTATATGACTGCCAAACTAAGGGTCCACAAGCTGCAATGAAAACTCAGCAGCTCGATTCCCTTGTCTTCCATATCACTGCAAGGAATCCTGGACCAATGACTTGGATACACACACCTTGGTGCTTAAATGCTAAACTATGTGGACAGGAGTATGTTGGTGATTTTATGTACACAGGCGTGAGAGTGTGGAATGAAACCCATTTTGTATTAAAATAAAATCACTTTTCTGTCACACGCTCTGATATTGCAACACTATTTCTCAGGATTCCCCTACCAGGACCCTTCTTTGCAGGGGTCTCCATGGATATGTTTGAAATTACAACAACTATGAGCAAAACCAGCAGGAATGAACAAAACAAACACTAACAGCTCACCGGGACCAGATGGCACTCAACCCAGGAATCCTAGGGAAACTCAAGCATGAAATTGGTGAATTACTAACACAACGGTGTGTCACCTCTCAATTAAAACTTGGTAGTAGAGGCCTGTGTGGTGGAGAAGGTGACAGACTTTTAAGAGACTGCAGGCAAGACATTAAGCCTAAGACCTGTGCTGGATCTATTAATAAAAACTGCAATGGAGAATGGAAGTAGGAGTTATCTGGACAAAATAACATCCTGACTTACATGGCTACTGGAGTTCTAGCCACAAGCCAGTGCGGAAGCCTAATCCAGTTCCTCTTCTTCAACAGACTTTCAATAAAGATCTTCAAGGTCTCAAGGTAAAAAATGACAATGGCAAACTACAGAAATTTGCTGGGTTTGGATGAGGCAGAATTAATTTTCTCCATAGCATCTAGTATGGGGCCATGTTTTGGATTTGTGCTGAAAACAGTGTTGATAATGCATGAAATTTTTAGCTATTGCTGAGCAGTGTTTACACAGAGGCAAGGCCTTTATTGCCTCTCACCCCGCCAGCGAGCACAAAGCTGGAAGGGGACACAGCCAGGACAGGTGACCCCAATGGGCTAAAGGGACATTCCCTACCATATGGTGTCATGCTCAGCATGCAAAGCTGGGGGAAGGTCGACAGCAGGCTGCAGCCCAGGGACTGGCTGGGCATCAGCCAGTGGGTGGTGAACAACCGATTATATTTGCATCACTTGTCTTTCTTGGGGCTTATTTTCCTTTTCATCACAATTTACTGTCATTACTAT
Source organism: Dasyornis broadbenti (assembly GCA_013397935.1). Taxonomy (NCBI): domain Eukaryota; kingdom Metazoa; phylum Chordata; class Aves; order Passeriformes; family Dasyornithidae; genus Dasyornis; species Dasyornis broadbenti. The sequence goes on from VZRN01005098.1 coordinate 828,565, forward strand.
ATTTTAATCATTAAACTGTTCTTATCTCAACTCACAAGACTTTTACCCTTCCAGTTCTCCTTCCCTATTCTGCTAGGAGCCAAGAGGGGGGGAGTGTGCGTGAGTTGCTCTGGGGTGTTTAGTTGTCGGCTGGGCTTAAACCAGGACAAGGAAACAAAGATTTTATGAAAAATGAGTGAATAGATAACACAATGGCAGGAAACATTTGATGTAGTTAAATGATGCACATAGGAAAAACAATACTAACTTCGTAAAGACAGCTGTGAGCTTGAGTAAACAATTACCTGTTAGCAGCAAGATCTTGAGAGTTATGATAGAAAGATACATGGAAATATCAGTCCCCTGCACAGCAGGCAGTTAAAATAGGAAATAAAGTGTCAGAAGTCTTTAGGAAAGAAATTTCAATAAACACCTAATAGAGTTTCAGAAGGACAAAGAAGGACACTTTAGTCTCTAGAATAAATGAGGCCTGGTGGATGCTCAGAATTGCTTGAAGAGAAGCTTCCAGAAACTTCGTCCAGAAAGGCTGCGTTGCCAGAGTACCTACATACTCACCATGCAAAAATGCAGTAATCTAGCTTTTATCAGATTTCCCCTTCCAACCTTTCTTTCACTATGACCACTGAAATTTCTGAAACTATAGCAAGACAGTTTCAGAGAAGCATGTGCATTAGCATCATTCCCCAAGTCTTCCCCAGAACAGAAACATTTTGTAAGGATTGTTATATTGACCTGTCTGTATGCATTTTCCTATCACAAGTTAAACAGTGAAAATACTTACATCAACATGTACTGTGCACTGACAATTGTTTTTTACTGCAGGTTAACAAATGCAATTAGATATTTATAGGCCAGAAAAACTGCTGGAAAATCTAATTCCTTTGTTGTCAATTACTCTTTTAAGACACAGTCAGAATGAATAAAAACTGAAACCACCCTACTGCGGGAAGCTGTGGGGTTTTTTCACTGAAAAATAAAACTTTACCAGCTCTTTTGGTGATTAAAAAAAAGCACAAGACATCTTTTATCTGTGTTCTCTTCTGTTATACTCAGTTTTGAGTGGTCTATTCAAAAACATGTCAAAACCGGCTTTCTATACATAACAAAAAAAAAAAAAAAATCCAGATTACTTCTGACTATGTAACTAAATCAAAAAGTTCCCGTGAACTTTCTGTTTGACTGTCAAATCAATGTTCCCAAAATCCAAATAGCCACAATAGCCACAAAGGTGAGCCCAAACTTCCTAAGGTAAAAAATAAAAAAAGGAAGATCTTCAATGGTTAATTTAAAAGAGTATATGGAGAAAATGCTGTGAACTAGATTTCCCAGGTTTTTTTTCTGAAGCATAATATCAAGCAGCTTAGAAGTGAAAAAAGCAGTACAGATTCTCACACAAAGCTGCAAGAGTTCTGAAGCCACATTTTCAAGACAGACAATGACTACCACAAAATTAAGGACAGAAAAATTAAAGCTGACATCACTGCAACTAAACACCTCCAAACAGCCCATTTTATTTAACATTTTTGGGTAAACAGCATCCTTGGTTTGCCCTTCTTACCCTGTAACTGTCACCTCTGCTGGAGTGGGTGTGCTGACACGGTTGTTACATAACTCCCTCACTCCAAAGTGGGATTGGAAAAAAAAAAACCAAACCACGAAACAAAAACCACAAAACAGGAAACCAGCAGTTCTCAGATAGGCTGTGCTCCTCTTAAGAGCTCTATTATGACATTGTTCCTGGCATGGATTCCCAAGTAGTAGCTTCCCAGCCCCTTTCTCTTCTTTTTGCTTCTAGCAGTGTCCAGTGCCAGGCAGCACCGTGGTGATGTTCTGCCCTAGCTGTGCCCTCCATGATGCAAACATTTGCATGTACTCTGCTTACCCTCAAGCTCCACTTCACAAAGGAACAATTCTGTCTTGCAGGTCCAGTTCATCCCACCTTATAAAAGATCTGAAGTCATGCTGTAGAAATGCCTGTATTTTTTCACTATTACAAGAGTCTGGACAGTCTTAAAGGGAGGAGGATACAAACATCTGAAGTGAGGCAAATGAATCTCACCTGAAGACACAACCTCATGGCCATGCAAGGCTCCTTCCCTTCCTTTTCAGGGCCAGGCTGCCTTAGCTCCTGGTTGCATTCTCCTTAGGACTCCAACATATGTAAGTTCTCAGCCTAAAGATCCTGAAAGCTGAATTTAAATTCTTAATGATCTCCTTGATGAATAAATACATACATAGCTTCATACAAATTCCAGGTCATTAGCCTTCACAAAGAAACAAGTTCCACAGAGAAGCAAAAGTGCAGAACCTTACCTGGGGTTTTGCTGCTTTTGAGTCAACAGTATCTAGCCACCATCCCATGCTTTGGAGTACTTTAAAAATTACCAAATCAAAGTAAAAATCTGACACTACATAGAACTTTGTCAGGGAGTTAAGAAAGAAGGGGAATTCAAACAGAATGGGACTTTTCTGCCATTGAAAAAGGTAAGTCCAGTAAAAAGAGGGGAAAATTACCTCCAGACAAAAAGAAATACTCCTTTCCTGGGTGAATGTGGGTGCTTCCAACCAGCTGGATCCTTTTAAGCATCAAAAAGAAAGTAATCCTATTCTAAAGAAAGGAGCAGAGTTGTATTGTCCCCTCCAGCATCCTTATAATGACTCAGGAATCCAACAGATACTGAGGTCTACCTAGCTCTGTACTCATCATTGAGTAAAATGCAATGCTATCCAATTCCTGTCTTTTGTTCCTTTTCACTTCTTTCATGTCTCGAACATCATACAGAGCTCTAACTTCTCAACTCCCTTTCATTCACTAGTATCAGTCTTAGAGAATGTTTTTCTCAACTCCTCCATTCTTTCACTATTCCTGAGCTTTATTGTTTCACCATTAACTGATCCTTTCCTGTCATCTGCCAAAACCACAAACACCATTTTCCACTGCAGCGCTTGCTTTGTAGATAAGCTTTTTCTGCTACCTCTAATTCAGAGGATCTTTTTTTCCACGTTTTGATACAGTAAACAATACCACTCATTGCCACTTTAATATTCCCCTTTCTGATCTAGAAAACATCAATTTTCTAAACAGAATTATGAATCCTATTCCACAGAAAAGAGTACCAGCACTTTTGCTAATCCCTGGTCTGAACAGTCCTTTCCCTCCTGCCCAGGACTGCAGGAGCCTCCTACAGTTAGGTGTGAGGCTGTACCAAAAGCACATCAATTAATTGCCAAAGTTAGTTGGTACCACATCATCAATGCCTTTGCTTTTACAGCTATAAAAAGAACTCTTCTTTCAACTTCAGCATAGATACATTTTCTACATTTCTGCAGATATCGTAGGTACTGCCGAGGTTTCAGACTACAGACTGGTGATATTGAACAGACACAATATTTTATCCTGAACAACTTGCTAAGGGCGATGCCTCAGTGCTACAGACATACAGGAAGTGGAAACAGCAAAATCACTCTGCATAAGTAGGAATGGCTTGTCTTATTTAAGAATTAGAAGATCAGCATGGGATGTAGTTTCAACATTTTCCCCCTGTTTATGTTTCAATATCACATCTACAGACAGCAAGAAGCAGAAATCCCTGTGGTTTGCTAGCTCTGGTAACTCTTCACAAAGGCTGCAGTCACTGGATCTCTGTATTAAAAAGCTCCTGGCCCAGAAGGGCAGCTGCTAAAGGGACGAGCAGATGCAGCAGCCTTCTGCCAGCTGGAACAGAGGAAGAGCAGAAACCCTGAGAGCTGGTCTGCTACAGCTGTGCCAATGCCCTTTACTCCTTTACTCCATGAGCTTCTGCTCCAAAGGAAAAGTGGGTTTTCCATGACAGCAGAACAGCATGTAGCATTCACAAAGCAGTAGTTCACAAAAGCTACCTCAAAATTTACTCTGCTCTGATATACATCTAAGTAACTGAGTCTCATTAATTCATTTCCCTACCTAAACAATATTATTACCTGAAATCAAATGGGAATCATCTTTGTCTAGGAAACATCATAGCCTAGCACAACTTTTGAGCCCTAATACATTTTTTTTTCTGACCTCCTTTAAAAAACTGTTGAAAAATGAGTTTACTGGAAAATGGAAGGAAGAGCTTCTATCTTGTAAGAACTTTTTCTGACCATCATATATGGCATGTGCAGACCTATGCAGCAATCTGTATTGTAACTTATCCTTGGCTGATGAGACTCCTAGATGTGCTCCAGTCATTCCATCCTCTGGTTCTGTGTTTACTGGTCCTGCTAACTTCAATTTCAATTACACCAATATAAACACAATGCATTTTTCAGTCTCCTATGTTAAGAACAGAGAGATGATTCTCATCTGGCCTTAAAATTCCAATGAGTTGCAGTAACAGTCAGAGGTGATCAAGTGGGATAAAAAGTAAATAATGAAAGCAAACGCCCCTGTGAAGCCCTGACAGTGTATGCCTTTAGTTACTTGTGGCTTGAAGCACACCACACCGATCCTGCCACCGGCCAGCTCTGCTGCCCAAGGCAAGCACTTGCTTTCCTGTCTAAGCAGAAAGAACTTTTCCAATGGGCTGCAAACTCCCTGAACTTTAAGCAGCAATAAATGAACTCAAGTTAACGACTTTCCTCAAGGCATTTCTGTGACGTCCTGGAAGACATATCCTCCTTGTTCATCACTTAAACATGGCTTTATTTAGAGACAAGGCCACAACTATGCCCATCTTCATGTAACTTTCCTGCCACCAAAACACCATCTTCTTAGAATAGGGTTATTTGCTACTCCAGCACAATGTTTTACTTAGCACGTCATCTTCATTTCAGAAGCTGAAAAGGTCACTCAGTTAGCAAAGAGAGATTGCTGAATAGACTTTATTTGGTTTGGTCATACAAGCAGTATCTAAATGTAAGTCCTCTCCCCTGAGGCACAAAGAGGCAAATAGATAAATAAGATGAGAACTTTTGAAGGCTGATGAAAGGAAACCAAGAAGCTTTTACATAAAAGGCAAACCCCACATGACTTCACTGTACACTGAGCATTACCAGTCACATGGGAACTCCCTCCTCAGAAGCTGCAGTCGAAGGGAATGGAGCTGGAGGCATGTCTCCTTCCCAGCAGGCACACTCTGCTTACTCCCCATACACAGCGGTGAGCTGTTACATACCACTGTGGTTACATAGTGCTACGTAATGCACCATCAAGATTAAGAGATCAATTAACATCCTATTCTGATCAGAACCCTCTCCTTCCCACTGCCTTTTTTGCCCTTTGTTTCCCCTTTTTATATTGAACAACAGTATGAACTCACTTCTACAAACAGAAATGTTCTTCTCTGAAACTTGGCAAGGAGTGACACATCTGGAGTAAAACTCCCCATGCTATGAAGCAGTCTCGCATCACCTTGATGTGGGAAGCCTCACTAACTAAAGCTCTGACATGAAGAGACTTCTTCATAGGAAAAACTTCAATGCTCATTTCCATAAGAAGTTCTTATAATTCCACAATCTGGAGCACAGACACAGACTCACCATTTGGTTAGGAATCTACAGCCAAGTTCACGACTTTCGAAATTCTTGTGAAAAGCCTCTTAAATCTCAGCAAACGAACACAAGTCAAATGTATCCACCAGTTATCTGCTAGGATGTGGTTTCACAAACTTCAGCCAGCCCACATTAGTGCTGCTCTCATGTGGCCGGTCACATACTAGCCTTCCACCTCTGGCCAGCTGTAGCACCTTCTCCCCATCCCCCATTTTGTACCGGGTTTACTGGTTTTGGGATCCCAGTCAGCTATCTCTGAGTCCTGGTGCTGGCACAGAAGAGGCAAAGGGAAACACAACTGCATCTTTTGGCAGCACTGCTATCAGAACCCCAGCCAAGCAGGAAACTGCTTTCTAGGATGCTGCTCTGTGTTGACAGCAAAGCTCTGGAGATTTGATCTGGATGAAACATGTTAATTGTACCGCATGAACTTGAGCTGGTAATAAAAAACCTGATCTCTCTATGACACTGAACATAAGCATTTTAGAAATGATTCTGAGTTTCAGAACCAGGCAAATGTCTGCTATATTTGTAATGACCACCACACCTGCTCAGAGATAGAGAAAAATAGGAAAATACCTAATTAAAGAGAAGTACAAAAACAAATATATTGAAGGGCCACAAGAAAAGAATGAAGGGAGAAATGCAATAAATACTTTATGCCTGAGATTTAAAAATCTAATCAAGAAATAGCTAGTCCAAGAGACTTCTTTGAAACAGTTTGGGCAGAGCTATGCCAGGAGATCATATTAAAATAAAAAGGTCTATCTTACACATACTTGACTTTAATAACAAATACCAGAAACTCATTTATCTACAAGTCAAATCTGCACTGAATATGAGCCTTGTGGGCTCATCAGTTTTGATATACCCAGCTGTTTAGAGAAGTAATCCTTACACTCTTGCTCCCCAACTGCTGGATGCTCCTCTCTCTCCCAAACCACTTTGCCAGGAAAGAAGCTTTGTCTACAGAGACTGATGGGAAAGTGGAAGAGGACTTCAAACTTTAATGTGTCTCTTGTTATTGGGCTGCTTTCCTCCATCCATGAACAACACCCCATTCTCCATGAACTTTCTTCTGCAACCACCATACTTGTAGGACCCTTTCTTATTATCCTTCATTTTCCATATTAAAAAAAGCTTCTCCATCAAACCTCTCTGAAAAAGGTCCAAGGATGTGTTGATTTGTTAAATGATCATGGTTAGGGATGGATTATGAATCTCAATGTACAGCAAAAAAATTACAAAGTCATCCACTGCCTAAGACAACATATAACTTCTAAGTTATATGCTAAGGCAGTCTGTGTAGTAGAGAGCATGCAGTGCCCATTCACGCTTGAGCTGAGGCTCTGGAGAAAGGCTGGGAAGGTGCACAACAGAGCAGAGAAGCTGAAATGTAGGATAGAAGATTTCAGATTATTCCAGGAATTGCTTGGTAGAAACCAATGGAAGCCAGCACAAAGTCAAGTATCTACCCTAGGTTCCTTTGTATTAAGCAGCTTCTCCTCCTCAGCCCTATGGGTTGTTTTATTAAAAATCTCTTATTTCTATTTTACTGTGTTGCTGCTAAGATGAGGAATCTTTTGTTATGGTGACAATGTTAAGCAGGAGGTTGGAGACAGTTCCTGTTCCTATTACAAAAACGAAGTGTGATGCACATACATTCAGAATGTTTAATCCAGAGCTACGAACTGAACTGAAACTCCAAGGCCAGTCCACTTTCTTACTGGCTTTCCTTACTTCCTTCTCTGAAGAGAAGTCTTTATATGGCTCACTGAAACAACTATTTGACAATTTCTTTTGAGACTTGCAGATCCTGTACCTTCCCCATTTTCCCTGTGAAGTACACCCTGAAAAAAACCCATCGCATAGTTCTTAAACTGTCACTGGTTTCACTTGTTTGTACTTTCTACCTGACATTGCCTGTCTTAGCACAGGCTGAGAAACCTGAGCACTAGCGCTGAGTTTAAAAGACCTATCCAGCAAAGTTTGTGATCCTTTTGGCAAAGACGAACAGTTTAAAAGGTATTTAGGCAGCTAATGATGCTGTTAAGCACCTAATAAGGCTTTCAGATTAATACTAGCTGCAGGCAGCTAAGTACACATGAACATCTTTTAAAATCTTTCCAAGTGTAAGGTGTTTCTGAAAAGCAGCTACAGGAGTTCTACAAATTCCACACTGCCTCGCAGCAGAGAAGCCAAACCATTAGTTTACAGGTCACTAACTACAAGGTTTGATGTCTCCTGCATTAGTACCAAATGTGTTTGCAAACACTATGTTGCCTGATAAGCATTTACTTCTGGTGCATCCTAAAGTTATCATTTAAAAGACCTCTGTAATCTCCAATATTTTTTTTTTTGACTGGACACTAACTTTCTTAGAGCAAAATTTCAGAGAAACCTTAGGAAGAAGGGATAAACTTTGAAACAAAATCAAAAGCTAATGATATTTAGAGATGAGGGAGAAAGGAGCCTCATAAAACTGTGAATTGCTTTATGAAGTGAAATTGCATCAAGGAGTAATCTACCAGCAGGAGAGGAGAGAACACACGGTGCTTATTACACACATTTTAAGCTCTACTGCAGGCTCACATGTTCTCAGTTACAATTGTTTCAAGGTGCTGTAGCATTACATATGGTTTTCATTTTTACACTGCACATGCACAAGGCTTTGTTTTTCAGATCATCATCCTAGCTTGCACTTGGGGGAATCTAACTCCTTCCCAATACAAAATTTTAATCAAGAATCATGCAATATTTGGTAATTTCCCCAAAGCATCTGTTTCTGGTGTCAGGCAATTATGCAATGCTTGCTCAATTTAGATTTCAGCATACAGTGTGCAGTACCAGGGAACTATAAGCTATTCCCAGCTGAAAGTCTGGAAGAGCACCTGGTGGGGTAAAAAAAGGCAGGGGCTGAAGGGGGTGACAGGGAAAGGAAATGAAAGTTTCATGTATTTCTTTATTTTTAAAATAAGACCACTCTGTAAGCTGATCATGATCACTTGGCCTTTCGTTTTCAACTGCCTGAGATAAAAGAGATTGGTATCATTACTAGTTTGAATGCTGAGAAAGTAGCCTCACTAAAATAAACAGCTTCTTGTCCTGGAGTTGTACACGAGGACCAATATAACAAAAGATATTATACATTAATATATTGCACAGACACTTCATTCAATACAAATATTTCTTTCTGACAGTAAGTGCAAAACCAAGATTAAAATCTTGTCTAAAATATGGCATAAGACTCAGACGTCCTAAGTACAAGAGACCACCACTGTTCTGCAATATGGCCAAGATCAGCAGGATGTGGAAAGCTGTCAGATTTCAGCTAGATCCTGTAGTTCTCCATGTACCTGCCAAATAATGATTCATGGCAGAAGAATTCTCAAAATGTTGTACAGCAATCACGAGAAAGCAACCAAGCGAAGCATTATGGTTTGATGCACAGATCAAAGGCAAATCAAGACTGAGTTATTGTAAAGAGATCTTCCCCAGATAAAACAACTGATTGATTTAATGGAGAAACATGATGACTAACATTCAGTACGCAAAGTAACAGATTAAAACGTTTTCCCCTTTCTAGTATCAGCAACCAAGAAACTGTAAACTAACTAATTAAAAGAAATCCAACTTAAACTCTAAAGATATACACATAACCCATGTAATTCAACTCACAAAATGCCCTCTAAGGATGACTATCCCAAACACCAAAGGCAGTTGTAGACCCCTTGTCAAGGGACATCCAGCTGGCTCAAAACATCCTGCCGTTCATAGCCCTTCAACACTGGGCTTCTTGGCCTGAGCCAACACCAACCTTCCAAAGCTGTCATTTGCTGATGGTGAACAGAATCCAAAACTCATCCTTCCCAAGAACTGCCTGCAGCTGGCTTCAGCTCTTTCAGCAGTGCTTATTAAGATGCAGAAGCAGACACACCTAAGAAGGCTGCCCAGCACAGCCCCTGGGACTACCCTGCTATTTATAAATGTCAGCAAACTGAGCCAGTGTACCAGTCTAGCTTTCTCTTCAAATTTAAAAGCACAATTTAAAAAATCCATCAACTTCAGAAATAGGGGTCAATAAGAAAAGGGAACATTTTGTCAGAAAAAGTGGTTTCTTGCAAGACTCGCCCTTGAAAATAATTGTGAATAATAAATACAACTTCCCTTTCAAATCATGGGATGGGCTCTTGCCACTGCTGTGAAAATACAGCCAAGCCTGTGCATGTTCCAAAGAAAATAAGTATCTCTGAAGTCTGGTGATTACTGCAACCCTTCTCTGCTCCTTTTCAAAGAGGGCACAAAAACTATCAGTATCATCTGTCAATCCCTCAGCCAAAGCAGCAGGTTTGTGGGCAATCGGGAAGTTCCAGACTGAGTGATTAAACACAGCAGTATGATACCCTATCCTGGAGCTTTCCCCCATACATACACTTTAATAAACTCTGGAAGTTGAACTAAACTAGACTGAATACCTCTAGGCCAACTTCGAACCCTTAGGACGCATACTCTCCTTGTGTGTGTTTTAACTGTCACTGCTATTAGATGTAGCTTGTGTGATTAATAAGCCAAAGCCATTAAGGTCTCACAAGGTATACAAAGAAAGAAAGTCCCAAAGGCAAAAATTGCAAAAGTTTATATTGCAGAAATAAATTTATGTCCTTCTGTTCCTTATGTTGCTGAGGGCATCCCAATTTACTATGAATTGTCTCTGTTAATCAGAATAATAGCTTAATAGCTTAATGAAACCAAATATTAGTTACTGTTTAAAATTGTAGGAAAATGAGTAGTAGGTAAAAAGGCACATGAACATCATTACATGATGGTTAAAAACAGCAAGACCAGCGCTTACCTACACACATTCATTGGGAAGGCTTGGTTTAAGGAGCTAATAGAAGGTTCTTTTATATAGACTACTAAAAAAGTTCACCACACCTTTGCAGAGCCTTAAATAACAAGGTAGCACACAGAAAAGAACAGACAAAGAAAAAATATTCTAAAATATAAATCTAAGGATGGCGCATGAGATTTACATCAACTCATGCAAAAATGCAGGCAAAACAGTTCCCCCAAAACCCAAACATCTGAGGAACTAGGCAGTGACTAAAGAAAGGATGAGTCCCTTCTCAGGAGCTGAACAAAACAGGAAGGTTTTGGTGCCATTTTTTTGTATTATATTTTAAACACAATATTATATCCTTAATTTCTTGTAAAACAAGGCTTCATTGGACTAATCATTCAAGGCTAAGAAGGGTCAACAACCTGTTGTTGACATGTTAATCATTACGTCTAAGTGCATGGACTCTGTCATATCACACAGCTGATGTCAATGTCTATTAAATCCACAGCAATATTGTATGGGAGTAATTTTCTTTTAATGGTACATTATTTAGATCTCTAGACAGCAAGTACTGACAACTTACTAAATGAAATTCCAGTCACCTGCTGTTTTTTTATCAGTATTTCAGAAGAGTCTCAATTCTGAGATAAAATTCTTCTGAATTACCCTTAGGGGGAAAACTACCCAAGGAGATTTCTAGGAAGTTATTTATTTGGTCAGATGAACACCTTTCTTAAGGCAGTATTATTAGTATGCTTACAGAACTGTGTCACAGCTCCAACACATGGCATGGACTGCAGCTAAGCTTTAGTTTTTTGAATTTTAAGATGTGCTGTGAAATAGTCATGGTTAAATTCAGTGTCTCTTTTTCCTTCCAGATACTTGGGAGGCAGTGTAAAATGAGACTGGTTCTTACCTCAGAGTAGAATGACTGTAAGCTTTGCTAGGTAACACAAACACCTTAAAACCATCCTTCAGTTTCTTCCTATGAGACTGAATTATTAGAAAACTGGACCATTGAACAGAGGCACTCTCCAACTCTAGATAAAAAGAAGAAGAATACTTTGATGGCACCAAAAGCTGGGAGGAGCAATCAGGATGGGGCTGGCTGATGCAGCTTTTGTGCCGAGAGCTGCAGAGCCACAGCCAGGCTGGGAAGCTCATCCTGCCAATGTGAGCACACCAGACAACAGCAGCAAGTTACAGAGCAGCCCTATCTCATCTAAGCGGCACCAACCTGGGCATTTTTTTCCCAATAAAAGCCCTCTTCTGGAATACATTCTTTTTGGCCATTACAGAGCTAGCAAAAATAAGGACTTCTTTAGAAATCGATATTCATGTGTGTATTCAGTAGTTTGTTCAATTTTGGCAGGGTAGGCAATAAAGAGAGATGGAATATAGGACATGCATTTTACATAAAACATTCGTGTGGATTTGTTGTATCAAGTCAGGATTTTAAAGATGTTATATAAGAGGAGGAAGAAAAAAAAAATCTACAGTTCAGCCAGGTTCTGTACAATCTGCATGACTGATCTTGTTTACATAAAGATCTAATAATAATTCAGAAGGTAGCACTGACTTGTATTGCAATGTCATTTGCTGTTTTGTAAATGGTATTTATAACAAACATGCTCATTTAATAAATATTTAAACAGTGATCACTGACTCTTCAATCAAGCTGTCTGGTTGGAGATTACAACACCAGATCATCTCCTTAACCCTACAGTTCAAGTGCTGCCCTGCATCTGGTTCAAAAGGACAAGTTTAGGTCAAATACTTAATCTTGTTGCCTGGATTTTATCAGTCTGTGCTATAACTTTTACATTAAGTATGTTTTAGTATCTAATTGATTTATATAAATTTTAGGTAAATCATGCCTCAAGTGACTTGTAAAGCTATTTGGGCAACTGCAAATTATTGTAAGTACATTATGCAGAAAGAGAATTTAATGTTCCCCACTTAATAATACCCAATTGGTTTTTAAAGAACATTGTAGGGCTTGTATCATGAAATTAAGTATCTGAAAGAGAGAGCAAGTACAAAGAACAGGCTGCTATTTATGGCATTCATTAAAAGATAGGCAACTTCCTCCTTTATTTTCCAGGGCACTCTTCTTCTCTATTCAAAGCTTTCAATTACAGCAAACTAGGAGCAAAAGGTGGTTGAAGGCTCTGTTTTGCCCATGAAATACCACGATCACACCCACTGATTTATTCCTAACTTGCAAAATGTAGTTGGTTTGCTTAAGGTGCAATACCATACCTGAAATCTGGTATCTAGCTTTCCAAACAGCTTATTGCTCACTCTGATGTCCAGTAGTTTTATCTGTGCTACTGCTCTGTAACTTACCTGACAAACATCCTCACTATGAAACAACAGATTATTTTTATTACAACAGCACAGGAAAGGTTCAAGCACTTCTGCATTTACATTAGAAACTAAAAAAAAAAAAAAATTTAAATATCAGTAATAATGGTGATATAGAAGTCAGAGATAAAGCTGCACTTCACTTAGTAATCCATCAAGCTGACAGGACTATGCAGAGGCACAAACTTGGCTTCAGAGACTTAACTCCAGTTTCTCAAAAAAAGCATTTCTAAACTAAGCTAAATCAAGGCCAGAAGAACTCTTGAGAGTTAGCCTGCAGGCATGCCAGTTCACATAGGAGGGCTAGTATTGTGTGGCAAAGGGCTTTTTACAGCGTTCAAAAACTAGAAAGCAATAATGGTGCTTTTTGGCATCACTTACCTTAAGAGGCTGTACCTTGCTCAGTACTTGGGAAAGGAAAGAGGCTATAGGTAATGTTGCTTTTAGTCTAAGCCATAGAACTAGAGATGCTATCAAATTTCTGACTGCTCAGCTTTTCTTAAACACCTGTGGACAGACAATGCCATGCAACAGATTTTCTCCTTCACAAGAGTATCTACATTTCTGCATATAACAAACTACTTTGTGTTACACTACTCAACTCCATCTCCTTGCAGCTATTCCAAACACTGATTGACTCAAACCCCAGCAAAGAGTAGCACTCATGTAACAGTGTACAGTCATGGTCCTTCATTAGAGAATCAGTGAGAGGAGGCAGACTAGATCTGAGCTGTAGACTCTATACTAAGATCAAAAGACCCTATTTCTGTGTCTGCACCAGTCTCCAAGGAAGTGTCCAATTCTCTCTCTCTTTCACAGAACAGGATTTATTAGTATGTCTCTGTGTGATGTACAAGATTTTATCCTGATTACCACTTACAAAACTAAAAGGCAAATGAATATTCTCATTTGCAAGTATTTGTGTTATTTTTTAACACATTCCAAATGAATTCCTTAGTTACTTTGAGACCATGCACTCAGAAATTCATAGCCACCGAACTGACAGCTGGAAGGCAGTCTCAGAAATAAAATTTTACACTAATGCAGAATCATGACTCACAATATGATCCCTCTGTCTGCATTCATTTTAGAGAACTGATGACAGGTGTCAGTTTGTGCTTCTTAAAAGAAAGATCAGATGGGAATCCAGATTGTAGTTCTACCAGAGGTCAAATACAAAAAAACTTTTAGAGCTCCAGAGAGCCCAGGGAGCCATGTGTCCAAGAGTTATTCTAATAGCACTCGCTTTTAATCCTGTCTTTCTAAGGTATGTGGAAGAGAACATTTAACTGCTGACTACAAGTCACAGCATTGGGACTTACTGTAAAAACAATTAATGTTTTAACCAGAGGATCACACAATTTATTGTATGGCTGGTTAAACTGTTCTCAAAACATGTATTTTTCAATGCTTTATGTCTATGTAACTATGACATCTTTCCACAGGAATTCTGTAGCTGTGTATAACAGGAGGTTTGTGATGGCTTAATTACAATAAAGAAACCAACACCTCAATTACACTTTTAAAAAACTAAAGTTCTAACAGTCAATATGGAGGCCACACTCCATGGAATATGAAGCTTTCGCTTCCACTACCTATTACTGCCAAGAATGAAATCACTCTCTAGCAGTGTCCCTGCCCTTTGTGCAGCAGAAGCTGTTTCTTGGCAACCGATGCAGACAACTGAGTTGCCACGGAAACTGGAGAGACTAATTTATAAAAACTCTGAAACAAAGCAACTATAAAGGCAACCCAAAATAGGGTGGGTATATTCCATATTACTTCCTGCAGCGTTCCCACCATTAAAAGAATCAGAATTGAAAATACTAAATTACTAGTTACAATTTTCATTATTTCGGTGAAACTGGACTTACACAGAGCTAACATTTCATTGCATCAGCAGCCAGTAGCCCGTTTCTCCTTCTAGTTCAAGCTGGCAAATACACCTGAAGATTTATACTGCAGTTGAAGAGGAACGCTTTCCATTTCAGCCAGTGTTTTCTCTTTCAGGCAAGAGGGAGACTGAGGGAAAATGGCACAGAACAACTGTAACAGAGTGCGCCCAGAATATCTGCAAGCTGGATAAAACAAGTGTTAACACAGTGAAAATGCAGAACAATGTCATAATCATAGCTCACTAGAGCTAAGAAATATACATTCAAATTTCTTATCATTTAAAAATATTCGTAGAAAGTATTTTCTCTTCTTTAGTAACTAGATGCCAAAGATAGCCTTCTCCTGAATGCATTCTAACCACAGTTACTTTTTGTGTATGTGCACATGTGGAGAGCACACTTAAGGCATAGAAAACCCAACCACATGCTGCATTTCCCAGGAAAGGAAACCAATATGACAACAATTCTCTCTTCAAAGAGAAAACTAGTTCATTCAGCTGCCTAGCCAGGCAACTTAACTCCTCAGAGTGATATACGCCAGTGAAAGAGATGAGGAGAGCCTGCTCAGAGACAGCAACTCACTGATGGCACGTTCCCACCACTGGGCACAGGATGGATTCTCCTCCTGCCATGTTAACCTCAGCCCTCTTCAATTCACCATGGCATCTCCACAGAGTTCAGGTTAGGTAGCAACTATTTGTTTACTGACCATCTGACTGCTGCCAAACACAGCATCAGTGACAGGAGTCCTGGCTGCCTCACCTCCTCAAGGGGAAAAGTCCACTTGCAGCACTGAGGGCATCAACCCAAGTCTATTTTACTCAGCCATAAAATTATTCAAAGTGATTGGAACTGCGTGAAAATCTCTGTTGCTTTTTCAAGTTTGACTTAAGCAGACCCATAGGTTCAAAGTATAATAGGTGAGGACCCAAATAAATAGTCTTCCACAGGAAACTAAACCTGAACATCAGCAGTTTAAAAGAAAACGCATCCTCTTGATGCTTTCTGCAAATCAGTCACACAACTGCACTCATGCCCAACTATTCAATGAACTGTGAAAGCCAGTGTTATCAGTGGTGATCATCACCAAGATTGTCAGGTGTGTGAAACCCAGTGGAGCTAAAAGAAAGAAGCTGCTCTGGAGAAATGCTGCACATCAATCCGTTTTTGCAAATTATATGCAAAACCAAGAAAACGCACCCCAACTGCACGAGTCCCTGAGTTCCCTTAGTTTAACACCTTAACTATTATGTAAACAAAGAAATTCTGCACAGATTCCATTAGTTTTCATGGAATAGTGAAATAATTTTTGAGCTGTAAAGTCTTGGAAGATGTTTCTCTAGCATAGGTTGTCAGTGTGTAATATCATATTTCCCAACACAGACAGGCTCACCCTAAGAACCTGAAAAATCCTACATACAGCTTCTCCAGAGGCTTGGAAGTAAGTAGAGGTTAAAATTTAGTTTTTATAGCTTGAAGGGCTGGTGTACCACATATTGCCTGTGAAGTTCTCTCTACTACAGTGCTCTAACAGAGCTACCAAAACTTTTGAGTTATCCTGAGAGAAACCCAGGAATATCAAATGAGACACAAAGAATTTGAGTTCTTTTAACCGGACACTGAACAGACCAAATTCGCTTGACAGACGTGTAAGACAGCTGGATGAGTTTCTCACACGTCTCAGAAGTAGTTTTATAATTCAACTGCTTGTCTATTCTGATGCCTTAGAAGAGTTAGAGGCACTGTCACCTTAGCAAAGAGCCAGAGAAGGTGGGTAGTGTATATTTTTTTTTACAGCCTGTGTAAGAAATTTTTATTAGTCTGTGGGCTGTAAACTTTTTTTTCACTGAAATACATCATTGCTCATTCTCTGCTCTTTGAAGAGGTAGGTAAAGATACACTCTCAATTACACAGTTCTAATTTTCTTCTACTGAAGCCATAGTCTGGTAGGTAAGTCATCTTTAACGTCCCATCGTCGCACGAAGCCAGTCAATAAAATTGCACCTAGGTATCTGACAGCATTATACGTTGAAGACATTTTCCAAACAGTCAGTGAAAAATCCATTCTTTACCACCTACATGAATTCAGTTTACCCACAGAAAAGGTTGCATCTCCAATTTTTCATCAAATTATTAACTTATTGGAAGAAGGCAGCTGTTGTTATAAATGCAGTTTACTGCTTACTTTGACAACTTCTTCATTCCCAGTTTTAAGACATACAATGGATTAAGGATCCTTTCTTATTCTGAAACATTTTGGCCAACATGCAGGTGAACATGATCCAGCAAGCGTGTCCAGGTGGTCAAGGAGGCCAATGGCATCCTGGCCTGTATCAGCAGTAGTGTGGCCAGCATGACCAGGGCAGTGATTGTCCTCCTGTACTCAGCACTGGTGAGGCCACACCTCAAATCCTGTGTCCAGTTTTGGGCCCCTCACTACAAGAAGGACATTGAGATGCTGGAAGCAGGTCCAGAGGAGGGCAGTGGAGCTGGGGAAGGGTCTGGAACTCAAGTCTTATGAGGAGCAGCTAAGGGAGCTGGGAGTGCTTAGCCTGGAGAAAAGGAGGCTCAGGGGAGACCTTATTGCTCTCTACAGCTACCTGATAAAGGGTTGTAGGCACGTGGTGGTCTTTCTCCCAGGTAACAAGGGATAGGATTAGAGGAAATGGCTTCAAGTTGCATCAGGGGATATTTCAACTGGATATTAGGAAAAGTTTCTTCACAGAAAGGGTTGTCAAGCATTGGAATAGGCTGACCAGGGAACTGGTGGAATCACCATCACTGGAGGTATTTAAAAGACAGTCAGGGACATTGGTTAAGTGGTGGACCTGGCAGTGCTGGGTTAATTATTGAACTTGGTGACCTTAAAAGGCTTTTCCAACCTAAATGATTCTGTGATTCTATAAGTAGTAACAAACATTAGCCCAGTCTCTCTGAAAATGAGGCTTTCAGACTTTCATATGAGAGAAACTTGCTCCTACATCTCTAGAGATCAGTAGCAATGTTAAAATAGTGAGTGTGTCGGTGACAATTTTTTCCACAGCCCAAAAAGATTTTAGCAAATATTTTAAGCAAGTGGCAGATTGTTTGCTTTTATAAGTGACAGAGCAAGATGAGGGAAGAACCAACCCAAAATTTCCAATAACCTTTTCCTCTCCAAAGACAGCTGTACATGCTATGCCATATCTGAAACTATTTCCTTAGAAAGCCATCTGTCATAGTCAAAGGACTAGTCCAGATGGGCTTTGCTCAGTACTAGTTCCCAGATGAACCAAACCTCACAAATCTGAGGGAAATCTGAGACATCATAAAAAGGGGTAGGGAGAAGATGGAGGCTGAAAATCCACATGAAAAAGTAAGTGGGATAACACAGGGTTTATTTCACAGACAACACTGACTGGAAGACACAAACAAACAACAACAAAAACAAAAAAAACAAACAAAACAAAACAAAAACAA
>VZRN01005098.1:846657-873884 GCA_013397935.1 Dasyornis broadbenti
AAAAAAAAAAAAAAAAAAAACCCACCAAAAATTTCTACCTCCCTATTTGTTCTCGAGAGCCGATGTGCATGTTGGATTGTGGTTGTATGTGTACATAAGCACACAAAAGAGCTCAAACCTGCCCTTCCCATATGGGCAAATTACTGAGTAGCAGAGATTGATGTAAGCATCTCAAAAAATGAAACCTGAACTATGCAAGGTCCATTAAAAAAAAAAGAAAGAAAAAAAATCTATTTTTGGTGTAGATCAATTGCATCCTTGTTCAATATTCCCTTATTCAAAGGGAATAACTTTACATTTATTGGGGGAAGGAAAGTAAAACCCCAGGCCAACCTTCTCTTTGCTTCCTTGCCCCTTCCCTATTGGATAACATCTTCCCTATAGGAAGGGAGAACACTAGGAAGAGCACAGTTTGCCCAGCTGTTTTGCAGCGTTGGTAAATAGCTGATGGTCTTGCTTCTCCTCTATATCACAATTTAGAAGCAAGGGAATGATGTCTGAAGAAATTTTTCACAAAAATTTTATGAATGAGAGCAATACCAAAAAAACCTGGTTGATTTAGTTGATTATTCTCTTGCAGGATGTGTCACAATGCCTGACACTTGTTAGCATTAGCCAGTTGACTCAGAATGGAATTATTCACAGCACGTACATCTTTTCTGAGAAAGGAAGGCTGAGAACATGAAGCCTACAGAATATTTTAAAGTCATGCAGAATATAGATGCCTAAAGGGAAGAAGAACTCAAATTATGGTTCCACTAACACGACAAAACAAAGTTGGGCTACCAAACCTTTCATCTGGTAAATATTTTATTCAAAAAGCCCTTAGGTAACTTCAGCTACAGCTTTGCCAAATTCACTTGTGATATGTCATAAATACTTGGATATATCACAGCTTATGTTGATGACAGGTGACTCTCTAAATTACTTGTTATGTTTTTGGAAACAAGGGAGCATCTACCCTTCCAGGATCTAGAGTCCTTCCTCTCTTCCTTCTATGGGATGCATTACCTGGGATTTGCCTGGAGACAGCTGCTTCATCCCCTGCAGTGACTACCAATAACTCTTCTACTCCCAGGGCTCCTGTGAGTTTCACAGAATTGTAAATTGGCTTCTTTTCCTGACCTACATTTAACAGAAGTTCCTGTGTAAAAGGCGAGTCATCTTTTCATGTCCCTTCAGTATCCCTGTGCTGCTTTCTACAATCTTTTCCCTCCTTGCTGTTCCTCTGTGCTGTATTCAGCTTCACTGTTGCAGTCTACTAGCATCATCCATGACAATTTTATATTGTCCTCTCAATTTCTGTCTCTTATCTGCCCTCACAGAGGGCAATTATCTAGTCTTATGCTCAACTTCATGCCCACTATTTAGCAATCAGCGTACCTTTCTCTACATCCCTATTTTAAAGCAATAGAGATTAAATACTAATTTAGAAAGGAATTATGTACACCTTGCTAAAGGTAAAATGTCTTGGTCTCATTTTCCATAAGCATCCCATTTATCTGTTATCCATCATTTTCTGCCTAACATTGATTAGGACTGCAAAGGTGGAGAAGTGGAATCTTTGTTCTTTCTAATGCAGCACACACCCACTTCACCTTGAAAAACTGTTCCAGCTCTACTTGACAAGCTGAAAATTACTTGTTACCTTTCCTTATCTTGGAGAGGTTTTGGTATGAAGTTTATAGGCTTATTTCCAGGGAGTAATCTAAAACAATTCAGAATAAAGCTAAGGAAAGTTAGTACACATTTTTAGTGAGGCTTTGTTCCCAAAGAACAGAAACACTTACTGTACAGACAGACTACCATTGATTTGGGATATAAAACCTTCCCACACACTCTACCTAGGTTATTCTGGGGAAGAAAATTTGGAGCTGTAAAGCTGCCTGTCACTTCAGGATTTCAAAAATCATGGCAGACTTCTTTAAAAAAAAGGGAAAAAAAAAAAAAGAAAGATTTTTTTTAAAAAAAGGTAAGCTTGAGGACTACATAATAATCATAATGTTCCTGTTTAGAAGCCCCAGCAGGAGAAAATGCTGCAGTTTGAAACTGAAACCAAGGGAGAGCCTCTCCTAGCCAGGGGAGGAACCGGGAGCAGTGGTGAAGAGCCTCAAGTATCAGACATCTTTTTAGAGCACCCACCTCCAATTTCAGTGATCATTCTGATTATTTGCCTATGAGTGAAGCAGCCCTGTAAAAGCTTTCCTCGTCCTATAGAGGTACAAACTGACATTCAGTTGTTCCTCTCCTCCTCCTCCTGTAACATTTAAGAGAACAGTTCCTACTCAATGCTGTGAAAAATGACTGGCATTCAGTTGGACCCAGCACAAGAAAAACCAGAGCCTGATTTTCTTTTCTAGGACAGCCCTCCTCCATCTGCAGATGGAAAGGTTATTTTTTTTACAGGGATGCCGCATTTGAAAGCTACTCCTCCTACAGTGTCATTGAAGACTTGCCAGAGAAAAGAAAGTCTCATCCTTTCCTTCTCATCACCTCTCTCTCCCCCCACAAACAAAACAAAGGATAAAGCACAGCAGGCTTTATACCAGGCCACCTCATTTAAATACTGCTGCTTAAATGAGATGTAAATCAAGCTGCAATATAATTTTATTTGAAAGCATTTTTTAGCAAGGTGACATTCCTACAAATACCATTAATCTATAATGACTGACATAAATCTTTACCAGTTTGATCTTTTGGTCCCATATTTAAAACTCAGGAAATGTTTTAAAACTGATTTTAGCTTCATA
Organism: Dasyornis broadbenti; assembly: GCA_013397935.1. Classification (NCBI taxonomy): domain Eukaryota; kingdom Metazoa; phylum Chordata; class Aves; order Passeriformes; family Dasyornithidae; genus Dasyornis; species Dasyornis broadbenti. Next base: position 849,408 of record VZRN01005098.1, read on the forward strand.
GCATTATTTCTTGATCATGTTTTAACAAAATTGTCTGATTAAAAAAGAAATTCAACTGAATCACTTTTTGTCAAGAACGAAAGTTCTTGAGTAAATGTATTCATTCTAACAAATACTTTAACTCAAAATATCACACGTTAACTACAGGAATACCTATAAATTATCATAAAAAGGTTTATTTCATTTCAGTCTTCTGTTACAGAAATAGAGCCACAGAGAGACTTTACCTAGTTGCTTGGCGTGTCCAGACGACAGATATTGAACATTCATCTCAAGTATATTTGCTGCTAAGTTCAACTAAAAAAAAAAAAATTTCAAGTTCCTTGCCCTTAGCCAATTAGAATAGCCCTGTTCTTCCCATTTCATCCCTTAAGATACTACGTCTGTCTCAACCTTTGCTTATGGTACTGACAGCCAATCAGTGCTAACAGAAGTCTAAATATCTTTACATAAGATACCGAAATTTTAGCCTGCCTATCCCTGATGAAAAAAAGGCAGATGTGAACACCTGCATTCACAAGGATGCACAACCACTAAGCACTTCTACAAGCATGTTCTCCCATCATCTCACAGCAATGCAATGTTCAACACTTACTGCATTAAACATCTTCATGTCATGCTTACTGCTCTCTCATCTGGTTTCTGTTCCTCTAGTTCCGACAGGCCACTTGATTATTCTTTCCTACATTAACTGCTTCATATTTGCTCTATTAAATTTTACACTGATTGCAGTTCGTGTTCCTAATTCATCAAGATCACACTCTATTTAAACAGATTACTCCAGAGTATTCACAATGCTCCTCAATCTGCCCCAGAACAGATGTGTTCTGGTTTAGAAACTGAAACATCCAAATACCCCTTTTTTTTTTCCTCTAAGACCTATAGGCAGCCTTTTTTTTCACAAGTGTACAGGACAGTGAAGGTGCTGGAGCTCAGGAAGTATTTATACATAGCAAGAAATAAAACAAGTACCAGCGCATTTCAGACAACAATATGGGCTACTCAGATGACAGGAGATAATAAGAATGTCTTTTTGTATTCCAGGTGCTCTCCCCCTCAAACTAAACTGCATAGGTGTAAGCCCTGCTAGCACCATTATATCCACACAGGGGCACTGACCCTATACATGCTTCTGTAGCTATAGTAAAAAGTGAATGGGAAGAAAAACCCCTACTTTGTATCAGAATCAACAAGGCCATATGTGGACCTTTTTCGTGATCATGAATTTCTGGATTTTTAACCTTTTTATTATTAATCAGCAAGAAAGAATTGTAGCATGCATGAGTTAATGCTCGTGTGAACAGAGGGTTTCTCATTATCAGTGCCTAGTGTGCCAGGACCGTTCCCACAACACATGCCTGTTACACTCACCTCCCTCTCAAAGCTATTTCCTCACCAAGGAGCACGCAAGTATGCCACTTAAACACTCCATGTACTGCATTGGCTTTAACTCAGATTTTGTGTGGGCGTAAATGCAAACACAGATTTCATACATGGGAAACAGCAGAAGGTTAAAAAAAATCTTGGTTATAAGCACACAGGATATACTAATAGAACAAAAGAGGTGGACTCTAGAATTGAGATGTGTTCATGAAACCACTTCACACACAGAACAAACTCCATAGAAAGCACTATTTTCCAGAATTTGCTAGATTTTAAAGAAATAGGAGTTGTGACTAGAAATCAAAAATTGTGATAATAGTGAAAGAAGTTAAAAAATTCAAAGAAAATTAAGGAGACTCCTAGAAAACCTTCAGAAGCAGATAAATGATTCAGAGGTGTATAAGAAATCAAGAAAGGGAACACGAGACAGCGGGATATTTCAAGGACAACTAGAATAAATGAAGAGCTAAGGTTTAGCTTCTGGGTGCATGGTGTATAGCAGCAGCTGCAGTTTGCAATTCAAATTAATGCAAAAGAGACATATAACCTGTCTGCAAAGGAAGGCAGGTGGAAGTATTTTAAACAGCAAACACTCTTCTATTTAAAAAGTCAGCATATCCATTTTAAGCAATATCTGTCTTCCCTCCCTTTTAATCAAAGGCATTCTACCCTGGTTATTCCACAAGATGCCCCCAATTGTTCCCTATTGCCTGACAGCTTTGAAAAAAATCATTGCTTATACCAAACCAAAAAGATAATTAAAAGCAGTTCAAACTGAGATTTCACTCTGTATTCACTTGATGAGTAAATGTCTCTTACAATTTTAAGCTACTAAAGCTCAGAGGAGTTTTATTTAAAAGAAATTTCTGAGATTCAACATTTAATGGAAAACCAAATCCACTAGAACAACTGATTTGGGAGAGGCAATCAGCCTTAACTACTTAACATGAGTTTTATTTTCAGTAACATCCAGCTCTGAATTCAAAACCGTATAAAGCTTTGCTGCTTCCAGAGGGAGCATACTACAGTCTTCTGCCTTGCTTTCAGAAGTTACACTCACTTGTCTCTGATAATTTCACATCCATTTGTGCTAATTTTTGTCTATGTGTAAAGTACCATGTCCTATCCTCAAGTCCCCGAAGATTTCTTTGCTCTTCTGTCTGTGACTTCCAGGTTTCAGTCCTATGGAAGAAGCTTGATTTCCTCCCCAGCAGCTTTCTCAAGCAAAATCACCTGCTTGTAGCCAGGTGGCCTGACAGACACCATGAATTTTTGGGGGTAAACATAAGATAAAGTAATTACTAAAAATTTAACAACAAACTATGTAATATACACCTTGTACCATTAACCAGTGACATCAGGAAGACAATTTCAAAAGAGTCTGATTTATCTATAAAAATCTAAGCCATTTGCAGAACACTACTGCCTTCACTCAATACAATGGAAACATTTTCACCTACTGGTAATTGTATTAGTTTCTAAATCTGATTGAGTCTGGACAGTCTGCCCTCATGAACTGGCACGCAGTGCTGGGGACGTAGATTCAGAAGAGATTAAGTCAATACTTCCTACAAATTAGTTTCAAGCTTAAAGAGAAATGGAGGGGGAAAGAGGCAGAATACATGGTACATCACTGATTTAATATTACGTATTACATCCTCAAAGTCTCGGTCTCACTTCCAAAACTCACAGCAGAAATCCTCAGACACACTGCTAAGAATGTGAATTGCATCTCCAACTCCTATACACAGCACGATACATTTAATGAAAAATCCTTCTAAAGTTGAGACCTGGATTCATCCTGAATAACCTGATGAGCACCTGAAAAGTATGTCATTGCCCTAGACTTGCTTTCTACAGAAAAAGAATCACAAGAGACAATTCCAGACTAACTAGGTTGAATATTCAAAAATATTTGTGTTTCTTGCCACTCACTACAAGCAACAGCAAAGAGTATGGCTTAAGCTTCAAAGCATTAAACATCAGATGTTTCACAGTTTACTGCCGTTTCAGAAAAGAAACTGGTTTCATAAAAACTTAATTAGAAAAATAAGGTACAAAATTGGGCTGTCACTACCATTTCCTGCACTGTTGGTAATTTTTTAATTATTTTGCCAGCACCAATTACCTTTTGTAGCGTTTGAAAGACCTTGGTTCCTGTAAATGCAAGGATTACTTTTCAGAGAAGAACACAGCTAGTGACAGAATATTTATGTTGTTTGCCCTCTCAGTACTCATCATTCACGTAAGAATTTTCTTCTATACAACTGCTTGGCAAAAGATGTTGAATAGAAAACTAAGTGGAAAGAAATACGTAATCAAGGACATACTTGCAATAAGTCTCAGGTAGCTATTCAAACTTGAGTTTGATTAAGTTATTATCCTTTAATTTATTAACTCTACTTTTCTCAAGAGGCACTGCCAACATTTTCCAAGTGTTTGTGTAAGAATTCAAGGCCCAGGAATCCAAAGATAGAATTATACAAAAATACTTACATTAAAAAGGAAATATTTAATTTCTAATAAGCTACATGCAGTATTAAGAATATTTCCTATGAATAGTACAATTTAATTTCTTAGGAAAAAAATGTGCTACAAAAAACTGTGATAGGAAAGTGTTGGGGTTTTTCCTTAGATGATGCTTAGAACTCTCCTAAACAGCTAGAAATTCTTAATCCTCTTGTAACAACTAATTTTAGAAGGAACAGAAACAACCTAGAAAAATCAATAACCATTATGATTTTCCACAGGATTATTACATCATACCACTTAAGAGAGAAGAAATACACGCTTTGCTAACAAAAAAAAAAAAAAACCAAACAAAAACCAAAAAGCACATTATTAACAGTAACAGTTTTAGAGACTACAAATAAAACCATCCCAGTGAACACAACTGTTTGACAATACACTGTAAAAATCTTCATACCATCAATCTCATTTGGTCCAGAAAAAGTCATGAGGCAGGGGGAGCAGAACAGAGAACATTTAGGATGACTGCTATTTGAAAGTATCACAAAAAGGTTTCAGCTGCTCACAAAGAACTTATTTGGTCCTGAGGATTGTGTTTTACTGAGCAGTAGAAACTCTTCCCACGACCACCAGTAAATCTCATGCTTGTCTCCAAAAAATGCTTGTACAGCATCATCAGAGAGATCTGCAAGCACTTTTCTAAACGCCCTTTCATGAAACAATTCAGAAAAAATGCCCCACAAACTCTCCCCAACAAGATCATACAGTTAAGGATTTTCTTCTCATTTGCTTTTCTTCTCCTTCCCCAAGAGTCCGTAAAACACAAACCGGAATTTAACTGGATAATAAGCTATTCTTGATTACACTGCACATTTAAACAATAAAGCAAAGTCCAGATGTAGAGGAAAATGATGTTATTCTAGAAATGGATAGTTCTGAATGACCACACCATCTCCCTTCCACTGAGAAACACTTTCTCACACTTACACAATACTTACACAATTACTTGAGGAGTTAGAAATTACTGTTCCTTGAGAAACGCTTCTGACAGCATATAAACTCTCTAATGAGTAGCTGGATATCTTTAAAGACACTAATATCAACTTATGTGCTATTTAGCACATTCTGAAGCAGGTATGGAAGTTTTCAGTCTCATTCAACTAATAACAGCTCTAGTTTGGCACAGCACGCAAGCCACTCCAAAGGATGCAGAAGATGGCGTCTTCTCTTCCTAATTTTCAAAGCCAGTCCATGGCTCCTGTGAGATGCCAGTTAGCAACCATGGAAACTCCTATTGTGAGAAGCTTCTGGAGACACAGCAACACAGATGTCTGTCTCAGCTTAATAAGAACCGACCCTAGACAAATGAATGAACACACTGCTTTCAGTCAGGAATGGGCTTCTGTTCACTCCTTCACAGAGAACTTTATCTGAGTAACAATTAAAATTGTTAGTCAATGTCATAACACGACAATGAAAACAGCCTAACGAGAAACACAAGAGTTCAAGGACTCCTCTAACACCAGGATAATACCAATTGGCAGCAACTCTTCTGACCTAGCACAAATGATTTTGAACCTGTTTTTTATGCTTTTCTCAAAGTACAGTCTAATTTGTAGTGGAAGTCTTCCACTTTTCTCAACAATAATCATAAGAATCTCCCAAGACCCCCTGAGCCCATCACAACTTGCTGAGACAGGCAATTTTCACTCATTGAATTTTTTTGGTTTGTTTTTCAGACTATCACGTCTTCAAGAAGGGGCCTTTCTCTCAGTATTGAGAAAAAAAATCCTCATCTTTTTAATCCTTCTCCAAAATCAGTTACAAAATGCCAAAGCCAGAAACCATACATCTTCCAGAGGAAGAAAAAAAAGATTTTGATTAAATATACTGCAGGCAAAAAGGAGGGGAAGTGAGGTGCATTACAAGCTGGAGAGGTGCTCTTTGGGGTTTTTTTTTTTAATGTCTTTCGCAGCTACATAACATGGTGGTATATCAGCATTGCCCAGACAGGGCCTAAAATTCATGTCTAAAATAAGCAACACAGGTATTTTCTGAAGAGTGTGGCTTCCTAGCACGCACATTATAAGCCTTTAAGGAAAGAACAGCTTGTGCAGTGTAAGCACAATGGGTTTCAGGACTCCAGATGGTAGTCCAGTATAAAAGTACCTCAAGAGCTGTTGCTTCCCTGTTAAAATGTTTATGTGAGCTGCAGAAGTCATTTTACTTAATGTTTCCTCACAACTAGTCAGGATCTGCCCAGCTACACCCACAGAGAATTCACCATGGTTTTTTGGTCAATCAACATCACCCATGTGCCTGTAGCTGACAGGCAGCTCCAAAGCCTCCAACAAAAGAGAGAAGATGAAGTTACTTTGCTGAGATGCAGAAGATAAGATGCAATCCACTTAAAAATTTTGACAAATGTGGACAATAAGTGCTATTTTGAGTGGTGCAGCTACAAGTGAAGAACAAATAAAAAGAACATGCACAACCAGTCACCCTTAAAATTAAATGCACCTTCTACATTGAGTGGAATTGACTACAAATGCTGATGTGAATCAAAATTACAAGAACACACAAAACGAGTCACTCGAGGCACGTAAATTTTATTTTGGTTAACATTCATTTTGTCTAGACTGCTGTACAATATACACTACCCAAATGCTGAGGTGAGAATGTCATTCTGTGAGTGATACCTATCTTCACTTATGTAGGTGTTTCTGTACCAAGGACAATCCAGGTCTAGAGAAAGACATTTGAGATGTTTAATATATCCTACAAAACAGTACATTTGGCCAAGAATTTACTGCACAATACAAATGTTATTATCTAATGTTTTTCACTAGTTAAGAACAAAACCATAAAAAAAACATGCTCATTTTAGGTGTAGGTGCAAACAAGTTGCTTTTGCTTTCTTAAGAGAGTATTTTCTTAGAACAGTAGTATTCCTTTTTAAAAACTAGGATATTGTGTGTCTTCAAAAAGAGAAGTCCACAGGAGAAGGAGTTTGTTTGCATCGTAACATAGCCAGTTTGTAGTGGGCTTCCACTAAAAAGCAAAAGCATATTACACTCAATGAAGAAGCTTCAAGCTTTCTAGCACTGTGATGTTCTCTTTCCTTGCTGCCACAATTCTTTAATAGCTATTTTAATGGCTTAAGGCAAGGTTATTGAGGAACATCCCATGCCTCACACATACTTCTGTGAAGTATACGTCTAAGTAGCTGTGGCTGTATTTCATACCTGTATAGGTAATTTGAGTTGTGAAAAAATAGTAGGAAAAAAAACCCAAACAGATAGTGATTTTTATTCTGGTATTTCTGGCACTGACCATTTAATCTGTCTGGAGTCAAATCAAAAACATAATGCATAAACTGCAAAATAATTTGCATGATTGCATCTTGTTAAGCTAAGCAAACCACCTGTTCAAATAAGTAGGTCCTATTATAAACCAGATGTTTTTTTCTGCCAAAAGCAAATGAAGAATGTATAAGCTAACAAAGCACTGTAGACCAACCTTTAGTCTTTGTCAAAACATGCAAATTGCAAATATCCTGCACAAAGATACACATTGTAACACTTCTAAAAATGGCACTGTTTCGCAATATTGCTGTTAAATGTGACCTTGATTAGTTTTCTCCCATTTTAGTCATTGGTGTTATTCCAGAAGGGCACCAAGCAAAAAGAAAACAGGGAAACTGAGCTTGCAACAAAGCAACTGGGCTCTATCTCCACATGCAGCTTGTGTCCTCGCTGTCTGCATTGTGTGCACACACTGCCTTTTAGAAGGCCATTTTTTAATGCACAACAAAGTAAAAATGCCACCTTCTGTTAAGGAAAGGTTAGAAATCAAACTGGAACAGTGCAGCTACAGTAAAGCAAGACAATTTCAGTCATGAAAAAGTGTTTCTTCTCTGCACAAGTATGTGATGATATTAAGGGTCAACGCTGACAATATCTTTTCATGAACTTAAACATCGGGTTAATCTAAAAACTGAGCAATGCTCATAGTAAAAGCACACCCTCATTATCTGTATTCCTACAGGCAGTCATTACACCTACTCATTCTATTTTTATTTTCCTTACATAGCAAAGCTGGCAAGGAAAACACCTCAAGGTCTCCCCCTGGAAAACTTTTGATTTTGGCCTGTGCTCATAAAACTGTTAAACACTTCTGAGAGTACCACCATCTTCAAATGCGTCAGTGTGATGTGGGGAAGTGATTCTACCTCTTTCTCTAGAGAACAAACAGCACCAGACCCTTGTACCAGTAGAAATTAAGTATATCCATAAAAGTGTACCCAAACTATTCCAGACATGGTGTGAAACCTATCCAGTTCTGAGGAGTCATTAATAATTAAACTGCACAAGCATGCTAAATGCAGGCCATTGATGTGCGTTATGATCAGACTGCAGTTGTATATGGTGCCCCTTTCAGCACAAAGTAAATCATATTCTAAAGCTTCCAAAACCTTGAAGTCAAAAATACAGATTCTGATACACTGTAAGGAAATGCAAATAAGTAACTAGTTAACCTGTTTCTAGTAAGGACAAACGCTTCTTTTTTAACAAAACTGAAGTAAAGCATGAACTCCAAAGCCAATACCTACCCAATACTGGAAAACATCAAGTTTTAGTCCCTGAACTGCCACTGACCCAATGAGACAATATTGGTTAAATTTGTTGAGGTTTGGTTTCTTTGAGGAGTGTTTTCTTGTGTTTTTTTGTGAGTTTAGTTTGCTCCTGTTCTTGGTTTTGGTCTCCCCTCACCCTTTTCTTCTGCTATTCCAACATTAAAAAGCTGAAATGGAGTTCTAAGGAACACTCAAAAAGAATCACAGGCACCACAAATAAAAAACAAAACACCACAACTAACAAGGCTATTAGAGGAAGAGCATTCAAGTTTAGTTTTTCCATGTGTAGTGTCAGTATGGGACAACCACCTAACTTGGATGCCTAGTTAAGACTCTGACTCCTGCTACTTTCTTTTTATTAGCCTGAGGCATCTAATGATAGTATCCAACAGCAATATTTGTACCACACTGTCTGCACTAACAATACAGGGGAGTCATGTCGATTTTTGCTATGGAAGGGCAATTTCAGTGCTGGCCTCATAAAATAACTTAGAAGAGATGACAGTACAGAATAGCCTGTCTCCAAGTTATATTCCTAAAGAATGATCCCAGGAGAGCTTTATTCTCTTATCCTTACAGTAAATTACTTTTCTTGACTCAGAGCCTTAAGATTTTATTGCTTTTTAAGTTAGTGATGAAAGATTTAATCACAGATTTGTTAGATTTAGCCCCTGAACACAGGCTTTTCCAGAACCTTCAGAGCTCCAGCGGGAGTCACAGTAGAAGTTCCCAACTACAAATAGTACTGGAAGAATTTTGGATTCACCATGGATTTCCTCCCAGTAATAATTCACAGCTTGAGTTTAGCAATAAAGAAACCCATCATCGTGTCCCCAACGCCATCTGGAAGATCAGGCTTTTGGCAGAGAAAAAATGGAGCAGCAATTGCCTGGCAGCACAGGAAATCAATGACTTCCCCACTCAGGGCTGAGCAACAGGCTGCTCCTGCTGAGCACCAAGTCATTCATTTCCCTTTCTGCCAGCTCTCTGGCTGCTCTGTAGATGCAGACAGCAAAGCCTCTGTTACACTTGCAGGACACACACACCCCCCTTCCTCTAAACCCCTGAGCTTACCAGGAGGGTTAGACAGCAAGCGACAATTCCACATTCCCCAAAAGGGGAAGGAGTGTGGAGATGGCAGTCTCTTGGGAGAGCTTCTGGACACAAGGGTTTCAGGCTACAAGGCAGGTAACAAATGCCCCCAGTACACCACTGATTTAAGATCAAGTCAAAGCTCATGAGCTGACAAAGCATGTGGGCTTAGTTCAGTTGAATAAGAGCCAAGAAAATCTGGTCTTCTCTTTTGCCCCAGTATTAGGATAATACTAGATAACTTCAGGAATTAGAGTTCTAAAACAGGTGTAATGGAGTTTTTTGTTTGTTTGTTTTAGGCACAATCATTAAAGGGGAGTTTCAAATGCAAAAAAGATAAAAGTGAGCACATTATCCAGGAGACAATGCTGGCATCCTTCCAGGCTGCACTTCTTCAGAGCTAAACCACAAGTTTATTTACATACACAATACAAAGCATATGCATCCCTTTTTTACTGAGAGGGTTTGCAGGAACTGGAATAATCATTCAAGGTCTTCCATCAGTGTCATAGCAGAGACCACCACTGACCTCTGCAGCTTTAAAATCTCAACTCCTTCCTCAAATTTACCAGCCCTAGTGCTCCCTGGAGCATGAGGCAAGGTAAGGAAGGACAGGAGCTGAGTGCCCCCCCTACACATGCTTCACCTTTGCTGCAGACAAAAAGTATTTCACATCCACATTTTGCTCCAGGTCAAAGTTCCCAATGAAGTCACAATAAGGAGATCACTGCAGGCATGTACACAGTCACCAGGAACTGTACTACTGTGTGTAACTGGTGTCAGAGGTTAGTGATACAGCAGATGGAAGGAACTTCTGGTCAAGCCAGACTTGGCCCCGATTTGAACCAGTGCTCTGAATAAGCAGCTTGTCCTTTAAACAGCCCTCTCTGAGCTCAGAGGGTACTGCTGTGGCTGTTTCCAGCTACATGTGCGTGATGCCTGCACATCAGCTCCAGTAACTGCAGATATGTTACAACATCACCAAATCCTGCTGAGCATTTATTTACCTGTAGCAAGCATATTTGGCAGCATCTCCCAATAGCAACACTGCTGCATATCTGTGAATCACTGAACCTAGAATCTGTAAAACACAGCTATATTACAGCAGAAATGTCATGGTCTCTAGCAGCTTCTAGCTTCTCAGGGAGACTTCTTCAGTTTAATAAGTTACATCTGTAAATGCAAATGTAATGCCTTATTTCTCTAGAGTCACCATTGCTCTAAATCAATTCAGGTCACGCTGAAATTAGCCTTGCCCTTCACCAGGTTAAGAGCTTCTCCAGTTTTGCTATAATTAATACATGTCCATAGACAAATTACAAATAAAGTGAAAGATGAAAAAGAAGTAGGATTATTCTGTAATATTTTTTTCGTGTCCCTCTATCCCCAAGTTCAATATGAAGCCTCTCCAAAATCTCACTCTGCTGCAATTTAATAAGTCAGCAAAAAAAGAGACACTGTTTGAGGGTATTTCACAGAAGAAATAACATGTTAACCTACAAGGGACTCCTCAGTTTGAGCACCACACATAATCCTACCTGTTTTCCTGCAAAAGGGAAAAAAGTTCATTCAATTTCTAAGCTTGCACCTTCTTCATTATCCATTTTAGGTGCAATAAGATTAGGTGCATTTAGAAACTCTGGAAATCAGTAGGTCTGCATTTATGATGGTGAAATGCATCCTCACTGTTTGTTCTTACCGTTTAGGGAAAGCCAAGTACAGTGACTCATAAAACTGCTGCAAGAGAAAGCTGAAACAAGTTAACAGAATGAGCTTCTTTTAAGTGACATCCTTCATCCTACGTTTCCGGCGTGCAGAGCCAAAACCACATCACACTTTCAACTGAACAGATTTAGAGCTATTATTTCTCATAAATGGCAAGACTATCACCAAGGCCAAGTAATGTTTCATGGTGTTCCTGAGCTGCTCACAGATCTTAAATACACTATATGCAGTAGAAGGCCTGGCTGTACGTTCCAGAGCAAATGAGACTTTTTCCTACTAATGTACTATTTTTTTCCTTTTGGAAAATTGTATTTTCTTCATGCTGAGAATGGTCATCATGAAAATTCTTACCTGTTTTCCATCTAGTGTGTACAGGCGTTTAACCACCCCTGAGTCCAGCTTGATGGCATCGGTTATATCAGTAAGAACCTGTTCAAATGAATGTGCTGTCTTCTTGTTGAGCAGAATCCGGACTGCCTTCCGTGGCTTCACTCCGCTCCTGATGATAGTGACCAGTTTAGGCCTAATGAAATCCTTATTCTCTTTTGCATCTGGAGTACCTCCTTTAGCAGTGGCAAGAGATGGCACTGAACGAGAAGTAGAAGTTGTCTTAACATTCACTGACCAGTTTGGGTTTACATTCTTTGTGTACTCCAGTTTCTTGAAGGGTTCTATGGAACCACATACATAACTTTCCCCTGTGGAAACAAAAGCAGAAGTCCAGCAAGTCAGATTAGAGAGGGAGAGGAAAAAAATTAAAATGCAGGAGAACACAAAATCAAGTCCTTCTCAAAGTATTAATTTTTTTTGTCATTCTTGATCTACAGTGCATAAAGTATTGACCGCTTCCCTTCTCAGATGCTACTGACTATAAAATGAGTATTCTTTTAAAGATCACTCTTCAGCTAACCATTCAAGAAATGCTCTTACAAAAATCCTTGAAAGCAGCAGTTTTCTTATCAGAAAACACTGTTTGCAGGGGGGATCACGGCTGTCAGTAAACACAGTAAACAGTGTTCATATTTCACCAGCTGCCCAGCCCCAGCACATTACCACAGTACTCCCCCAGCCCTCATACTTAAATGGCCCCTTCCTGACAAAATAGGAGGCCCTAAAGACTTCTGAGGAAATAATATGAAACATTACCAGAAAAGACAGGCTACAAATAACTTTTTATAAAAAGGTGGATGAAAGTGTCATAGGAGATTTGTTAACATTTGATTTTTTTAAAGCTTTAAGCATCATAAACCCAGGATATGTATTGGCAAGAAGACTCCCCGTATTGTTTCCTAACTCGATATATAATATGTGGGGAAAGGAAGACAAAGAGGAGCTATTACAGACTTCTCATCACAACAAATTTACCATACTTAAAAGAAAAATAGCGGTTATTAGTTCCTCTTTCTGTTGGAGCATTATCTACAGTAAAATATTTTTGCAAATACCACACCCACACAATTTCTGGGGAACTATAAGACAGCCAGAAAATGCAGCACCCTGTCGAATAGCACCTGAATCCAGTCCAGCTGAAGGCTGCTGTGTAAGGGGCACCTGCTTGGGTGCTCCCAAAGTCTCCCTTGAGCTTGGCTGTGTGTCTGTGCTGGTAGTAGCACTGGATGAGTTGGATCAGCTCAGTGATCTGATTGAACATACCAATGACACTACTAATTTTGCAATATCAAGTTGATCCAGTTCATCCTCTGTCTGGGGAAAAACAAACAAAACCCCAACAAACAAACAAACCAGACAAAAAAGAAAAAATTCCAAGAAACCAATACTAGATTCAGCAAGACCACACCTTCTGGCAGCCTGCAGTTAAATCACAAATAATGCAAAATCTTATCCTGAACAATACCACAGAGACATCTGAGATGTTTAAGTTCTCCTGGGTTCAAAGGTTCAGTGCATGCTAACAGTGCAGAAGCCCTCGTGTCAGCAGTTTAGCCCAGGGTAATAAAACAAAACAAGAACCAAACTCAGTGATGCACCTCCTACGCCAAAAAGCATGTAAGAACCAAAGATATTCCTAATGATCCCTACCCTAAGGAAAGAGGACTCACAGTTCAATCATTACAAGAAAAACAAGTATTTAAAATTTACTTCTGAACAGGAATTTTAAGGTTACAAGGCACCCAACCCAATTCCACAGATATTACAGCACACAAGGAATGCAGGCAGATACACAGAGTCACCACATTTAGAAATGGAGGCAGGGAACACTGGGACTTAAGGCTTGGATAAAAATAAGCTCTTCCTTTTAGCCACTGTAGATATGTACAAGATACACAGGTAGATATGTATATGGTAACATCAGAACAGAAATGCTCAGCTTCAGTAATGAGTGGTCAAACAGTGCACATTCTCTTTTATCCATGCCCCTGTCCAATAGTTCTAGTACTAGCTACGCAATTACTGCCAGGTCAGAACACACCCACAGAACCACATCCATAAAATTAGCGAGTTTTAAGGGAAAAAAAATCTGCTATGGGTAAGACTGCTCTCAATGCAATAAATAGCTGCTCTATGAAATAATTTGCAGAAGTCTCTTTTATAAATTTTTAAACAAAATTTATTCTTGTCTTCATTTGTGTTTGCTGTAAGATGTAAAATCCACCAGCAACCTCTTACTTTATTTTTTTGAGGGGGGATATAAAATTTGGATTTTCAGGTTCAGTTCTATTAGGGAAATTGTTAATTTCAGTTGCACAAAGTAACATTCATTTAAAAACAAATTAAAACTCACTTCTCAAAAGGTAGGCTCATAAAGAAATGGCAATACACTGTGAACTCAGAAGATTTGCATTTAGTTTATTAAGAACTCTTTCGGTTCCCCTTCTTGAAAGGACAGCATTCCATATGATTTTAAATATCAGCTATATTTAAACGTCAGCTGGATTCCTTGTTGCATTTAACTGCACATCAGCTCTTCGTTACAAAACTAAATTTGTATGAATGATTATAAAATGAGGACCAAAAGAATCACTGACTGTTTGGGATTGTTTGAACATCAGCATTTTTGCCCTTTCTTCATTTCCAAGAGTACTATATTACATAAATAAAATATTTACACCAAGATAATTTTTTCCCTTCAAGAGGCTCATATTTAGCCACAGAACATCTTGAAGGCAGAGCATTCAAGGCCTTCTAAGATGAAATATCTTTAGTAAGAACTATTTTATATAGGTCAACAGAAATACAGACACTTCTCCCATAATGTTGTTATTTAAAACTATTTTAGAAGTTAGCCAGGGACAACAATTCTCATGCATGATGATCCTAAGGGTCAGTCCTGTTAGAATAAAAAGCTTTAGCACTTCTGGTGTTTGTACGCAGAGGAAATCTCAAAGAAAAGGACAAAAGGTCTTCACCTAGATTTTCATTCTCTCTTTTTTTTCCACCAGTACCTTCAGGAAATAAGATTGCAAAGACTTTTCACAAGGGGCATGATTTACTAGTCTAATAAATCCATCTCCTGCTTTATCTATTGCTTCCTCATCATCAGCTTTGACTAACTGGCAGCTAGAAGAAGAAAGTAGCAATCTCCAGACACTAGATTCATAACAGAACAAGTGTTGAGAAGGATTCTTTGCAGAAACTGGATTAAGCAAAAGGCACAGAAAACACAGCTCATTTAAAAGTGTCAATTTGATTGCAGCTCCCCAGGAGAGGGGAGCAAGTGTTTCACAGTGCAGTCAGCTGTCACTAATGGAATTTTGACTCTTGATTACTGTATCAATAGCCATTAGAAAAAGAAAAGGAAAATACCCAGCTGTTTTGGGAGATCTGACATGTAGGAAAAAAAGTGATTACTACACCTTAGAAAGTACCCCTTTCCTGAGAGCCACTTCACAGCAATAGTGCAAATGAAACACACACTACTTGAACCCTTCAAAAGAGATGTACAGCACTTGTCAGTCAGTTCCAAACCAGTAACCCTACAATTTAAGTTGTACAAATGCTCAACACTTCAGGAAATACCATGTGGAACAATTAATATAAATCTTAGCATTGAGAAATTAATCAGAAGGCTAACCATGTAGAAGGGCAGATCCCAAGACATTGTTTATGCTTAAAAAAAAAGAGACAAAAACCTACTACCTGCAGTTATACTTCTGTCAAAACTCAATGCAGCTGAACCACCAGAGGCATGCAACACTGAAGGACAGCTCTTATAGGTCATGACAGAATTTCAAGACTTGCTTCATTTATTAAATATATAACTTTTGAAAATAATATCTGTGTACAAAGTGATTGCTAAGCAGAAACTGAATCACTGCACACAAGTACTGCAGTTTTCCTGATGCAAATGTCTCCCTCCTTTCCATATTGGTATTAGCAGTTTGTTTTCTTCAGCTTGCTGATATTCTCCCTGTAAGAACAACCAAGGCATCATCTCAAGGTGACTTGACCTTAAATGGCTTCCTGAGGAAGCCAGCTGATCTTAAGTGGAAACCCTGGAGAAGGAAGAAAGAACCTGTTTGAATCACACAAGCAGAGAGGGGAAAAACAACCCCTCTTTGTGGAGGCTTCAGGACTTGTCAATTTATGGAAAATAGTGTTGATTCCTTGGAGTAGAACATGTAGCAGGAATGGAAAGTTAATTTATTAATTAGCAGTGATTTGCTGGAGTCCATTTCCCCAACGGATGGGGCAAGAAATATCTTAAGAGAACGAGGAAGGGACTAGCACCCCCAGCACTCCATGCTCAGGCATACCTGCCTTTCTTCACTTCTACTCTTTGCTTTTATACACACAAAAGGCAGAATCTAAATCTCTCAGGAGAAAGGACAAAGAATTCTGACTGTGCCTCACCACACAGAGCAGATTGCAAAAGGAAGATGACCTGAATCAAATAAATTACTGATACTTGATAGTTCCCAAATGTGTTAGTTAATAGAACACTAACCTACTTTAAACTACATTGCTGCTGCCTTGTCTTTCTGCAGGGCCTGAAAAAAAATGCAACAGTGCATAAGAGATGGAGCATCTACAGGAAATAAATCTTACCTACACATGTTCACCTAGCAATCAGATGCACTAGCAACTTTAAATCAGCTCTCCTCTGAACTTTTAAAGGACTTCTTTAACAAATTTTCTTCCTTCTCAGTTCAAACTAAGAAGTTCTTTTTTTCCCTCATCAAAATCCAAATAAAAATAGTTCCTTTCCCCCTGCCCTCCCAAATTTCTGCAATCTTGTTACAAGTAAGACAACCACTGTACACACTTACAAACAAAATCACAAAAAAAAAACCCATAAAGCAGCTAGAATAAGAAACAACATGGACTTCCAAGAAGTTGTTAAGCAAGACACAAAGATAATCAACTGGCTAATGGATGAACAAAATAATCAAATCAACAGTGCCAGTACAACCCTCTAGTATTTTATGCACCAGGATCATTCAGCTGTTTGTTTATTAAACAATAAGGATTGCAGCCATTTCTGCCCCAGGATTCAGTCCAAGTTCCCCTAAATTTGATAGCCCTGGATCAAGCCCATGGTAAATACCCAGTGTAAATTTAATCCTACAAACAAATGTCCACATAGATTCAGCTCTACAAACATTTAAACAGATACTCTACTATTATTATTTTGATAGCACATTACACATGCATATGAATCCTTCCAGCCCATCAATTCCCAGCTGCTGAGGTAGGCATGACCTAGAAGAAAGAAGCCATTAGCTCCAGAGAGCATCAGAGACCACGTCAGTCAATTCCTACAGTCCGGCCAGGCTGGGCTTGTAACCAACAACACTGGGTGACTGGTGGAGTCAAGAAGGCAGCCGGAATACTGGGAAGGAGAAGGAGAAGCTGAGATACAAGAAATGAGGTGACAGTAGGAGTAGCAAGACCCATATACCAAACAAGGCAGGAACACTTGCAGCCCATCACTTCAGCAAGGAGACTCTGCCTTTTGAACCCTCCACTGGCAGGCAGCTTCTCTGCTGCCCTGAACGAAAAATGCCTGCCTCCATCACGAGAACCTTCCCACAGTCCTCATGTGACCCAGCACCTCCTCTGCCCTGCAGCGAGGTTCACATCTCCCAAGAGTCATTAGCTGGTTACAGCTATTACTGGATTTTAAAGCTGTGTCCTTTCAAACTGCTCCTTCAAGAAGGTTTGCAGCTCCGAGGTAACCCCTGAGAGACATTCATTTTTCAGATTATTCCTTAAAATTATTTTTGTCATTATGCCTACATAAACCACGCACGCACAGATAGAAGTCTTTAGAATCATTCAGCAGTGTACCCAATATTGACATGTGACAAAACTGTTTCCCAGGATGCTCTCAGCCTTGTGGTCTGGGGTTTTTGGTTTGTCTTTGACTGCGAGTTCTCAGCTGCAGAGTTCGACTTTGTGGTAGGTATTGCAGAAATCTGAAACAGTCAATTCTGGTTCATACCCAAGACTCTGAGGTAATATCATAATAAAAAATAATGAGAAAGGGATGCAGTTCTGGCTATGAATCAATTGATTCTTTGGTCCACATAGCAGGACCCAACAAGTAAAAACAGTAAACATTCTTTGTTTCAGAGTTATCCTGCAATGTTCATTGGTGATTTTGGGGGTAAGACCCATGAGTCCACCTCTGCCTTCAGCTTTAAGGGTGATACACTTTTGGAGAAGCAAAAGTCCTTTCCTGAAACTTCCTTTATAGCTAAAAAAATTAGCCTTTAAGAGCAACTTCATCTTTATTGTTTTTACATGCTTTGATTGCATGTCATGCACAGGGAATACAGTCATGTCACATTCAGAATCCATTCTTTGAATGTAAGAGGTCCTAACCTCAGGGCTGACAAAAAGAAGGAACCTGAATACATTGCGTTATTTCCTTCATACAGAGTGACAGAAGTTACAGACTGTGTGAAACTTTTTACGACAGTACATACCCCTTTTTATCAAATTCCAACAAATCTCACATGCCCTAAGTCTTAAGAAAAATGGAAATAACCAAAGAAAAAGATGATTAAAAAAAAAAACCAAAAAAACCAACCAACCAAAAGCCGAAATCGATCAAACCACAAGGCCCACAAAACCCCCACACCAAGGGAAGTCATTGCTTTCAAATAAAGAGAAAACATGTCCATGCACCTCAAAATAATCTACAGCACCAGCATACAGCCATGCCAGCTCTGAATTGTGTGCAGAATGAAACTAAATATAACTGAAGCAAAACAGCTCTTTTACAATCCTTTTCCTTTGGGACTATCTTTCATGCAGTTCTGTGTATTTAGCTCTGGGATGAAAGACAGTGGCTGCTGTCTCATTTCCCCCAAAAGCCTCTCTGTCTTTATGTATCACATGAGAAGGTAAGAGTACAGGAACTTCCTCACAGGCATAAAGACAAAAATCAACTCTAAAATCAAGGCTTTATGCATTTGCTTTACAATGCAATCACCAAATAAATGCCCCCCCAATCATGCAAATTCATAACAGTCTCAAAAAATTAATTAGTGAATTCACACAGTAAGGGAGTAGGCTCACCATGAAGAAAGCAATGCCTCATATTTCAGTAGTTGGAGCACAAATGTCATTTGGCAAGAGGCAAAAATCAAGTGATTTTCCAGCTATTTAAACACAAAGCACAGCTTCAAGCTAATTATTGCTGTACCAGACTAGCCAAACTCTAATAAATTTGTATAGTAAAGAGTGGAAGGGGCTTATGCAAAAACCATCATTGAGCTAATAATATACAAACCCGTGCTACACTGTGAGGTTCTACGAGTGAAAGAACCCACGCTGCAGTTTTATACAAATAAACAGAAGCCCCTTTTCAGATGGAACGAGGATGTAGCTCTCTTCTTGCACACAAAGACTGACTTCTGTAAATCCCACAGTGTCAATGGCACAAGAAAACTAGACCGTACTCCTTGAGCTATACCAGGAAGGAAAGATGCATTGAAAGGGTAAGGAATAAAGTCCCACAGGGCAAAATTAAATCCAAATGCCTTCTTTTAAAATAAACGTAGGCCCTTGCACTCTCATTCATTTTGACTGACTGATTAATAACTGGTACTATTCTTCTCCAGGATGCCAAAATAAACCATTCTTACAGGTTCCTGAATTCACTGCTGAATTCAGTTCTTTCTTTTCAAAACTGGTTCTGACTGGCTGCAAAAGGACTGTGCACATCAACATTAACATCAATGAAACTTGCTCCTAGTTGAGCATACCAATCAAATAAGCAAATGCGCAAAGACTGCTTTTAAACAGATGTTGATTAACATTGGTCTTTCCTCCCAGAAATTGATTTTCTCTACCAATTAAATACTGTGCTGACAAATATAGTTTTAACTCTGCCACGAAATTGATCACATTGCTCCTAAAACCAGTTTCCTTTCCATTTCACCACACCTCTGGTCCTAAGTCCCAAACCTGTTACTTAAACAGACAATCCCACCCCTCCAATTTTCTTTCTGGAACATCTTCATGTCATCCCCTACAAGGAAGATTATCAAGATTATCAGCTTCAGCTTCTCAAAACTTGAAAAGCTTTCCTCTGCTGTGACACAAAAAGGAGACAACTCAATGGTGGCTGAACACCTGCTATGCAAAGCTGTGCTCCTCTTTCAGGAACCGTATTTGGCATTACCCTTTGATTCTTCTCTCTCCATATTAGCCGCCTTCTGATCCTCTCATTACATCCTGATACTGCAAGCTCTCTCACCTGGTGCTAAAAATGAAAATCACATAGAAACTACAATCTCTGTTACAACTCTAAATTGGCTGTCCAGTGGCTATCTATCCATTCCTTACTGGTTTGCTCATGGCAGTATGAGGCCAGCAGCAGGGCGGAAGCAACAATGAAAGAATTGTTCCATCTTTATTTTCTTGGAACACAGTCAAGCACCTGCATTTAAACTTTACAGGTAAGAAACAATCTCATTTATGGCCATGTGATAATCAATGCCTTCATACTTTGTACATTCTGATGTTTTACTCTAGAAACCCACTGCAGTCCAGAATCACTTTATCTTGGAAAAGCTACTTTAGCTATCCCTAAAACTTGTGAAAAGTACTATTAATTTTTTAAGCTTAATATTCAAACTGATTAATGCTGACAGCTTCTTTTGCCAAGAGAACTATCACTGAAGGAGTGATAAAGTCTTTGTCAATGGGCAAATTAATGACTGGCATGTCTGACACTTGACAGTGACCAAGAACTGTCAGTTCTGACCAAATCACTGGTGATGGTTTATACTGCAGGTACATGAGCCTTATTTACAAATAATGTGAGATCTCTACAGTTACCTGAAAGGAGGTTGTAGCAAGGTGGGTGTTGGTCCTCACCTCACAAGTAACAAGCAATAAGACAAGAGGAAATGGCCAGAGGACGATTAGATTGGGCATTAGGAAAAATTTCTTCATAGAAAGAGCTGTCAAGCATTGAAACAGGCTGCCCAGAAAAATGGTTGAGCCACCATCCCTGTAGGTTTTTAAAACAAGTGCAGATGGGACAGTTAGGGACATGATTTAGTGGTGGACTTGGCAGTGCTGGGTTAATGGTTGGAGTCAATGATTTTAGAGGTCTTTTTCAACCTTACCAATTCTGTGACCGGGGAAAAGGGAAATGTTACAGGGGAAAATAGTTTACAATCTACCCCAGGTGAATCATGGCTACAGTATTACTCTTTTAACAGGTTGCCAGCATTTATGCCACTCAATGACAAGCTAGTATTTACTTAAGGCATATTTACCTGTAGAGAAGAGATAGAGCTCTTCACTAGGTACAGACAAATGTTAAAAAAAACAAAAATATCTGAACTGAGTTTAACATAGGTTTCATTAGCACCACAGACCTTGTGAAGTTTAACAGACTGAACTCACATTGGCATTTGAACCTGCATCTTTATTAAAAAGGAGTAGATGCAATCTTCAGGATCTAGGAGTACCAACAAGGTTGAAAGGAAAAGGTCAGACATGTTCAGCAAGAAGGAAATAAGTAGCAAGGCAACAACGCTTCAAGGCATCATTTAAGATATTCACAATGCTATTTTGGCCATTGAAAATCCTTACTTTATCAATAAGAACAACATCATTACCTATTTTTGAAAGACAGATTAGACAAAAGCTGACTCAAACTTAACTTTACACCTCCAGATCTTACTGCTCACCTTCTACTAGCTGGTCCAAGGAGGAAATCTTCTTGGAGCCATCAATTGTGTAGATTGTTCTCACTCCCTGGGGCAGGTTCACATTGTCGGACAGAGTTCGGGTCAGATCAGCCAGAAGAGCTTCAAAGGACCTAAACCGGTCAGGGGAGATGGCATATACAATCCCTTTGAAATACCGGTCTCCATTACGATAGAAACGAACTTTCTTGGCTTTTTTCTCAGAACTCAAGGTCTGTAGAGTGCGGGTTCGGTAAAAGCTGCAGTGGGCACTGTGAGTAGGGCTGGGTAAACCGTTCACCCGGGACCCTCTACCGTATCGCTGCGCTTTATCACGCTCATCAAAATGCTCCAGCTCCATATCTCTCCCAAGGGACATCTTGGAGTTCCACCTAAGGAATGCACAAGAAGAGAGAAAAAGCTTAAGAAACTTAGAAGTTTTAAGGGAGCTCAATTTAAGACTCCCTGTTCTATACATGGGACTTAAGAGGACTACTTCCTAGGTTAAGAAAAATGTTTGGACAAAACCATGCTACATTCACATGGTCATTTTACACATAAGCCCCTTGCCATGCCTTAAGATCTACTTTTAAGTTAGACATCATAACAATGTCACTTACAAGCCCAAATGCTAATGATATGCAAACATTGAGAAGTGTTTGTTCAAACTCAGTAACTCAGAAAATGAGGTGATGAAGTTGACCTACTGGAAAAAAAGAACAAATGCATCAGCTTTCTACTTTTTCTCATGTTCTATTCAGGTGCTATTTGAGTCTCGTCTACCTTTCTAGACTGTTTGCCCTCACCAAACTCTTGGTTCCAACTGTGATGTCACGAGGTGCTGTTTCAGAAGGGCGGCCAGTCGCCAACAACTAAGTGATCAAGATATTTTCAGAGGCGTAGATCTGGCAGGTTGGCAATGAGAATCAAGACTATCACACTTCGTGGGCCAATCGCAATGTTAAAAACTACCTGCATTTTCCAACCATTGGTTTCCTCACAGCCTAAGCTTTGTAATAAATTACTTTAGTTGTCCTTGTACAAATGCCTTACACTCTCTGAACCAACAGAATGGCTCAAATGGCATGAAATTAAAGAAAAAATATGTTAGAGGGAGACAGTGTTTTTCAATGAGCAATCTTCTTCAGTGCTCTGTAAGACCTGCAAGATGTATTATTGATATCTTAAGTCTAATATTCAAAATGATTAAGGCCAACAGCTTTTTTTGCCAACACCAAAGGAGCGATAAAATCAGTGTCATTGAGCAAATTAGCAATTGGTGTCTCTCATGCTTGACAGTTTGAAAAACCCGTCAGCCCTGACCAAAACAATCTCAGTTGCTCGATACAATTTACATAAATAGAAGTTCACATGTTCTGAAACAAAATCAAGGAGTCAAATTCTTAACCAAGACTAAATACTACAAAGTGAACATTAATCTTCACAAACAAAAGACATGAAAATACAAAAAAAAAAAAAATTAGAATGATCAACAGATCATTAAGTTCAAAGCATATTCATTTTAATTTAGGAGCCACCTAGATTTGCAGCTGTCTGCAGAATAGTAAAGCACAGTAAGTTTATTTATAGCACGGATACACAGACCTAATTTAGAAGTGGCCTCTCTCATTGATTTCCAATAAAAAGACAAAAACCAGCAGGCACTAGCTTTATTTCAACCACTCATAATGATGTGACCATTAAGAAAAAAAAATATATTCTGACCAGCTGTAAAGCAGTGGGAGGAAATAGAGGAAAAACTTACAGATGCTCTTTGGCTTGCAGAAGTTTGTATTAAATGATGATTATACAGCTGGACCCTGATGCTGCAAAGCTGTAAGTGATGCGCTCAGCAACTTCTCAGAGCAGTTCATGTGCTAGACTAGCACAAGGACCTAAGGCAAATGTGAGGCCCTAGTGGAAATTATTTACCCTTCTTTGGTTACAGCTCACAACTGACTTTGTTACATTGACACAGGATCATATGCTTATGTATAAATGCAGGATTTATACTTGTAAATCCTTTTAAAGGTAGCTACACATAGTACAGTATATGTGTGTGTGTTTTCTTAAATAAATACAAAAAAGACTGATCTCTGCTTTTCCCATGCACACTACCTCCCACTTTAGTGAAATGAACAAGAACATTTGCTGTGGCATTTCACTGATGCTGCTCTATAGGTTAAATACAAAATATAGCTTAGTGGCCACATTTTAGGATTAAGATCATACCACCACTGCTTCCATGTCAAAAAAATTATGTCAGTTATTTTAATTCACATCTAATTCCAGTGAGAACCTGTTATTCAGATTTAAACAATCACATAATGCACAATTAAGAAACTGTCTCTCTGAAGCAATTCCTGTGCCAAGAAAAATGGATTTTTCTTAGGTCTGCTGTTTCCTTTGCTCAAACCATTTCAAACATGCATACACACACACACACCACCCCAAAAAAAAAAAAAAGTTCAGATGAAGATACACGTTTTAAAGAGTCTTTCAGCTTTATTAATTTTGGATGAGGGAAGGAATAAGTGTGAGTCACTGTCCTTTCTTCCACACGTTTATGCTTTTATCAATAATGTCTGTAATTTCCAATTACATCCTTAAAACCGAAGTAGAGCTCCCCTTTAGCTCCACAGTCCTGGCATGTACAGAAAAGCGTGTTTAAACCCCAATGTCAGAGCAGACAAAGAAATCCTAAACAATTTGATCTGATGTTTCCGTTTGTGTGTATAAACATTTACTCTGATACAGGCAGATATGGAAAAACGAACGGACACGCCCCTGTGAAAAACCACCATGCCAACACTTCACACCCTAACATCTGTTAAAGAATTATTTATAATACAGGTGTAGGTGAGCATTTCCATGAAAAAAACACAAATGTTGGTTAAACAAAAAAGCAAAAAAAAGCTCACATTACGCCGCGATGTGACTGGGACTCAGCGCCGATCACACGGACACTAAGCAGCAAGATGACCACTGGTCACCAGGGGAGGGCGGGGGGTTTGCTGGGGGAACACGGACACATGCGGCAGCGGGTTCGCGAAAAGATGG
>VZRN01005098.1:874266-984945 GCA_013397935.1 Dasyornis broadbenti
CCCGCGACCACCCGGCTGTAGTCGCAGTAGTTGCCGCAGAAAGCGGCTCTGCTGCCTTTGTTACGCCTCCCCTGGCTGTAGCGCGCTGCTGGGGAGCCCAGGCTGCAGCTGCTTCGCCTTTCTTCTGCTGCTCCCGGTTGCAGTGATTTGCATTAGCCCGGCCCTCATTGAAATGCGGCTCTTCACACCAGCCTCTCCCAAGCGCTCTCCAGAGGGCGGCGCCGCCGCCGCCGTCTCCCCCTCTCTCCCTCTCTCCCTCCCGTTGCGGCCCCGTTCTTCTATGGGCGCTGCGGGAATGCCACCCCGGAGCGGCTCCGGGCAACACCGGGTGCCAGCCGAGCCCTGCCGGGACCAGCGGTCACCATCCCGGCCGCACCGCTGGTCCCTGCCCGCCCGGTACCTCCCTCCACCCCAGGCAGCCCCGGCGGGTGAGACGTGCCCGGTCGGGAGCTGCCTGGGCCAGAGCCGTACCTGGCGAGGGGGACAGCTGGCGGAGTCGGAAAAACGCTCGGAGAAGTAATTCTAGCAAATGTGTATGTTGGCATTCCAGGAGGTTTGCCTGGTCGCGAAGGACTGAAATCCCACCGAGTCCCCACAGCCCCATGACGTGGTTTGGGTGCTGAAGTTGCGATTGATGTGGAATTTAGGTATTAAAAGCAGTGGAGCCATGCTTACTTACACCACTCACTTAGCTACAGCTGACCTTGGAGGTGACTAACTTCCACACATGCTACAGTTTTTAGGCTGAAATTTCTCTGGGCCAAAGGCATCTCAGGCTTCATCTGACTGAGCCACCTTAACTCCTGAGCCCATCAGGTCTTGGAGCATGTTTCCTAAGTCAACCTCCAGACAAAAATTCAGCCATACTTGGTGCTTTCTCCTCATAGGCTTGGTTATTCTGCACTGCAATGTAAAAATTTCAGTGGTGAGATCCTTCACAAAGGTGAAAGATCTGGTTTGCTCTCCTTTGTGCAACAAAGACTTCAGCTCTCTTCTGCTTGTCAGGTAAACAGCCTATGGTCCAGAGGGACGTGGACGGGAAGAAAACACAGCCTGTCCCTTCTGTTGGAGCTGCTTCACTTTGAAAGAATTAAAAATGCATTAGATCAGAGAGAGGGAATTAGTCTGTAACCTCGTGGTTATGACACTCATTTGGGAAGGACAAAAGATGGCTTTGTGTGCCTGTATTATGGACAATTTATGTGTTTTATATCCATAAATCCAGAGACAATCAGTGGAGCAGGGACTTAAGCCCAGGGTGCCCTGCTCCCATTGATAGACCTCTAATCAGAATAGAAGCTCCTGCTTAATCTGTCTGAAGGCAAACCAAGCCTTCAGTCTACAAAAAATGTAAGAGGTTCAAAAGAAGGAGGGGATGGAGTACTCCCTTTATTTTCTTTTCCCCTAGAGAAGTCCACATGTAGGCTCTTACGAAGCAGGAGACTCCCTAAAGGAGAAAAATTAATTGTTGTCTTGTCTTCATCATCCTGGAGGAGTTTTTTTAATCACTAAAGTATAGAGAAGACAGGAGTCTTCTGGCTACACCTTTTTCCTTAGTTTTTGGAAGAGAAATGAGCATCTAAAACCTTCAGAGAAACCTCTGCTCAAAGGAGTAATAGCATTAAAATACCTGAACATCAAAAAGAGTCAGAATTCAATGTACAATTGTGTCCTGAGCATGCTCTTACCACCTAGCTTAGTTTTTGTGGACCTTGTTCTAAGACAGTTCTTCCCCCAAGGTCAATGAGGTTCAGAGTCACTCACTATAAAGACTTGTTTTTCAGGTGCAAGTTCCTAAAAAATTAGCACCTCCACATGGAGTATTTCACCAGCTTTTTAGTCTGTTGGGTTTGAAAACAGCTTGGTCAGTGCTTTGGCAAAACAGATAACAGTGATACTAATAACTTTGGTATACTTGGGGGGGAGTGGAAACTCAAAAGAACTATGGTCATCCTGCAACAAAACTTTATTCTTTAAACCACTTCTTTTGTAGGTCAACAATCAAATAAAATATTCATGACAGTCTTCAATGATAAGAAAAAACAGGAGATCACAAAGATTAGAGATGGAAAATACCACTGTGGTCCTGACAAAGGAGTGTTGTTTAACATTCTTCAGTGCTATTTTGTCCAGTTGATTTTAAATGTCTCATTTAAACATGTCTTGGGGCTTCTGCTCCCCAAAGGAAACATCTCTTCAAAGTTGAATTCCTCCAATTGTACAGATTTTTTTTACTGATGATCAGGTTAATGGAAGTTTCTTATGTTTCAACTCATTACTTTAGCTATAGTGCCCTGTGTTCACGTACATAATTTATTTCTCCCATTGCTGTTTACATCTCTCTGACATGTATTATTTACATCTCGCCTAAGTGTGCAAAATATTTCACAGATGTTCAAGAAAGATCTTCACTCTGACTACATTAAAAAAAGGTCAAAGGAATACAATATAAATCAAGGCAAAAGTATAAACCAAATAGGAAAGTATCTTTTAAAATGTGTTGTTTTGCTCATTTGAAGTTTTGTGTCTAACATGAAGACACAGTAGTGTAGTCTGTTTGCCTTTATCAAGCATGCTTACCATGCTTTTATTGTTAAAGCACTTTCAAATATGCTTTCTTTACTTTTTTTTCTTGTGTTTGTTCGCCATTTGAATTAAAACAATGCAATTCCAAATAGAAACAAAGCCTGAATAAAATGTTTCAATAGTTATAGAGTCATCCTGTTAACAAACTGTTTTCCCAATACAAAGGTGTCTTTCCTTGTTGGACAGACTTTGAAATATTGTGTATTTCTAAGATCCCTGTGAATGTATCCTTATAACCCACAATACAGTCGTTTCTTAATCCCACTTTGGAGAAAATAAGTAACTTTGACTTCTCATCTCTGTTAATGTTGATCAAATTTTTCAGATCTAAGAGTCTTCCAACAGTTTCAGCTTTTCTGAACATTTGTAATTTTTAAGCACCTTTGTAAAGTCTTGGATGCAGACTGTCAAAGAATTGGATACAGTTATGTCAGCACCCAACACTCCTGTATCTGAAAGCTGTACCAAATGCCTTGGAACAAAATTCTGGGAGCTTCGCTTTAGTTGGCTAACCACTGTGACCCCTAAATCCTTTTCAGAGTCACCGCTTTCCAGGACACAGTCTCCAGCCTTCTAAATGTGACCTACATTCTTTGTTCCTGCTGAATGACCTTGCATTCAGCTGTCTCGAAAAGCACGTTCAAATGATCCCAGCTCTCTAAAGGATGTCAATTTCCCCCCCGAAAAACTGTTTTTTCTTTGCATTATTTAGCGCTTTACGCATTTCATGTCGTCTGAAAATTTTACCATTAATGTTGTTAAATATTTCTTCAGATCGCTCATAAATTTATGTAGTAGCGGAGGGCAGCGTTTCCTGAAATGCGGGGCTCAATCCCCCAAGGCAGCGGTGTCAAGGGTTTGTTTCCAGCTCATTCCACTTCTCGTCAGAGCGGCACTCAGCTCTCAGGGTGCCAAGCCAGGCCAAGGGAGCTGGTGCTAACGCTGCCACATATGCCCAGCTCAGCAAACAGCCTGTGCCAGCTCCCAGCAGGGATCTGAGCAACTGGAGCGGCACCAGCCAGCTGGGCACTGCGGAGACGCGGGCTGGGATGGGCATTCTGGCACCAGCCACACGTCGGGAAAAACTCGCTTATGGAAAACAGCAGAACTCCACAAATTCCTCAAGAATTACCCAAGGGATGATGATCATACTGTTTATACTTTTGCAGATCTGCCGTTTAGCCATTTCACAATTAATTATTGTGTGTTACACTGATTTTGTACAATGCTAATCACTTAATTAGGTTGATATACTGCTCTATGTCTGTCGCTTTACAAAGCGTATGTCAATGCAGCCATCTTTATCAATCATATCCAACAATTTCACCCAGAAAGCTGCCCAATTTGACCTGCTCATAGTCACTAATTACACAATCATTTTCAGCATTGATTACGTCACATACCAGGACTCCATTTGTTTTACCTGCTAGTGATTCCAGCGTAGATAGAATTATATAATCAAGGACGTATTTTTTATGTTGTCCAAATGTAACCCTGCCATGTTTTTATTACATCCTTAACATCCTTTAATTTCTTGACTAGCAACATTAATTGTTCAGGAAGACCAGTAATAATTTCTTTTTAAACTGCTCATGTATTAAAAATTATTTGCATATCATTTTAGGCTAAAACATATGGTGTTCATGACTGGGATGGGCCCACATTTTGAAGAAATATAAGTTGAATATTTCTGTCTGTTCTGCATTGTTATTGACAATTTTACCTGTTTCCTTCTAATATCATTTCTATGATTTTGTTAGGATAATTCTTTTCACACTATTTTTTATTTTTAATTCTTCTGTCTCCTTAGTATTTGTGGTTGTAAAATTTCTCGCGGATAATTTCTCATATGTTTGTTGTTGCTACGTCACTCGTCCAGACTTTAAATAATGGGCAAAAGAAAAAGAAAAGTTTTTGCTATATTATCTGTCTTTCTATATTTCTCTTCATTGAGGCTGTGTTTAAAAAAACCCCGATATTCTCTCTAACTGTACAACTGGATTTTTGAATCTGGTAAAATCATTCACTGTTACAGACTCTTTTTCTCATTTATTTGCTTATAACTGACGTCTTCAAGAAATTAATCTTTTTTAACTGCAGACCAGGAGTTAATTCTCTTTACATAGAGCAGATGTAATTACGTGCTGGTCATTTGATAAAACATTCTTAAAGTTATTTCTACATCTTTGTCCACTGGAACAAGGTCCCATTGTAAAGCGAACATATTCAGTATTGGAAAATTATCTTATTTCACTTTCTGATATTCCATGAATGCTTTAACTATGTCAAAAAAAAGACCTTCAGCATGGCTGTCAGATTGATGTCTCTTATTTCATTTTTAGATATTATTATTTCAGGTATGATTAAAGACATGTTTAAAGACCTGTTTTGCTGATTTGATTTGCTTGTCCCTATTGGTTAACATATTGAACCTAAAGCTCTGTCATTTGAGTTTATAAATTATAAATGAACCACCCAAGTGTCAGGTCAAATCCTACCTGTGAAATAAGTCCATCTCTCTCCAAATATTCTCCATCATCACGTAGTACAGAAAGCTACATATTTGAGTAAACTGTTCCTATAATCTTTCTCCTTTCCAGGTTGCCAAGAAGCTGTATTAAAATAATCCTGAAGTGCTGGATCTGAATTTTTACTGGTCTTTGGTTTAAACTAGTTACAGGGAATTGATATTCTTTTCTGACTGGTAACCTTTAGCAGAAGCATTTTAAATAATTTAGAATATGTATGTTAACAATAACCTCCACTCAATCTCAGTAGTATTCACATGCTCTAGCCTGAAGATTTCAGGACTGCCTTTTTCATTTGGAGAGAAAGCTGAAATGTTTTATGAATATAAATGCACAAACTGCTTTTCTGAATGACCTAAGAACAGCATATGTGGTAGTTTTGTTTACCAGCATTTTAAAAATAAGTTAGAGGGGCTAGGGTTGGGATACAATTTTTACAAACATTACTTTTAAAAAGGAGCTGCTTCCCAAAAGAATTTAGAGTGTGAAATTCTTCACCAATTATTAGCACTTTTGAAGTAAATCCCCAAATTTTCTTTTTCTTTTACCAAGTGGGTCTTGTCAATCAAAAGAATCTGGAACATCACAGTAGCTGAGGCAGGATTTTACGAGGAGAGGGAAGGATAGACCTAAGCTCATACTCAGGTAAGTAATCAGCCAGTGTGTCCCAGGTCACTAATGGATCTGTGAGGGCCATACAACAGGAAAAACCAGGGAAAATCTCAGGTCATTCAAAGAGGAGAAATGAAGTGGGAAGACTTTAGTGACCAAGGAAGTGTCTCAAATTTTCACTGCACAGGAGTAGTTTTCTCACCTTCTAGACACTATCTTTTGTGACGCACTGGCCACATGAGGCTATCAAGCAATGTCCGCTGGGTTCCACAGCTCCTTTTACAACCTGAATCAGATCCTTGGGGCAGTTTTCTGCATGAGGATTTGGATGCCACCCTCTCTCACAGTCCATGCCTTCCCAGGTGAGGGGTGTCAGGCAAAGCTGTTGCTGTAATTAGATCACCACTTCTCTCCTCAGGCAGGTTGTGCACTGTGGAGGGATGCTGGGCTGCTGCTTACATGGTCTGCGCTGATGGTCCTTCCACTCAGCCACCCCATGAGAAAGAGCAGCAGTAGGTAGAATTAATTCCATTGCATTTGATTAAAGATTTACCTACATTATTGCTGAAAGTAAAATTCTGATTAATTTAGAGGAGATTCAATCCTCAAATTATCATGGTAATCTTAGAGATTTCAGCCTAATTGTCTAACACCATCAGTGCATGGATAAATAGTAAGCATTATTTTAAGATGCTGAGCAGGAATTAATTTTATCTCCAAATTATTTAAAATATAAAGTCTAAAGAAATACTGTTTAATAATATCTCTGTTGATGCTAATTTAGCTATTCTTAGCTACTATGAGGTTGGGTTACTGCTATAAGGTTCATCAGGTAAAAGACAAACAAAATGATCACTGATATCAAACCTAAATATTGCTAAAAAACCTAAGGTAATATACAGGTACTAAAAGTTTTATATCTGACAGAGCAGACTGTTTTAATTAGCAGTGTTTTAATGAAGGAGTAATTGTGACTCTTGTGGTAGCATGGGTCAAGGTAAAATCAGATCAAAGTATAATATTCCACAGTCATTACAGATGGTGTCAGGGATGTACAGACAACTAAATCAGCATTCACAAAGGAAAAAGAATGGAAGTTAGAGACTCTTCGAGATAAACTAAACAGACAGTAAATGGGGAAGGCAACTAAATGCAGCTGACAGTCTTCTCATCTTCCCCCGGAGAAAGAATGCCTAAAAATGGACTCAGACTTTAGAAACCTAAATACAAAACTGAAATCAGCTGAACACATTACCCTTCTGGACAGTGCAGCCGCTTCTAGTTCTGCTGCACCAAACCAGAACTGGCCCAAAATTTATCATAAACTTGACCTTGAAAAGTCTTCAGCCAGTCAAAAAGACAATGATCAGGGATGTTTCAAAATTAAATATCTATAAGAGTTGCTATTTTAGAATTCCTTGTTAAAAATGTAAGGCAAAACCCTGGGCTGACGTAGATTGATGTTTTCTCTACTTTTAAAACTCTCTGGATTGCCAGCTCAGTCCTTTGATAATAAATAAGGCCATTGTAATCTGTAGGGTAACTATGTTTATGGGGGGAAATTAATGGAGTCTAGAAGAGAATAGGGTAGATGGCCAATAACTTTTTCTGCTTTTCCATGTAAGTGGTTACATTTTGAAGGTTTAGGAGCAGTCAATGTGAAATAAATTCACATATAACCTTACACATGAATTTTGATAAAAAGATGCTGTTACCATTAACAGCCATAAAGAAGTCAAAGACAAATCTTAAGATTACATTCAAACCATTGTTGATAGAAAGCAAGGGGATATTAAGAAAGTTAATCCACATGCTCTTAGATAGTAACAAAGCAAAATCTAATTTGGCATGAAAGTGAAATTCAGAGTCCTCTGTTTTGAAGAGCTAATTAATTTTGTTTTAGTATACAGAAGTTTAGTGTAAAATATCCCTTGAAAATTTATGGAAAAGTCTGTTTTGCATAAACAGAATTACACCTCATTCAAGCTTTAAAGAACCTTAAATAATGCATAGTATAAGTTTGTGAACCTTCAATAAAGGAAGTTATTGCGGAAATTCTGTAGAGTTAGCAATGAATTGATGATATTGCAGTATGTAGTGACATTAAAACTTGTCTTTTCCTTCTTCCTTTTTGGGTGGTATAGGCCTAGGGGAAACTGCCTCCAAACAATTATTCTTGTTTTCTTCCCTCAGTTTAATTTTACCAGGGTTATTTCATTAAGAATTATCCAAACAACAGAAAACCCACTTCTAAATTTTAAAAAATGAGTGGGATATTTTTTATGCTCTGGAGTGCCATTGTGGAAGGAATCAAACATTACGTAGATATATGGAGCTACCGTGGACCCAGAAGCTGTCATGGAAGCTAGTTTCAACTATTTTTCAGTCTTCTTAATTCCACAATTATCAGAGAAGAGCAAGATACTTTCTTTCATTTGTCAGGTTCCTTTTCAAGTATTTCTTATACTTTAATTAAATTTCCTTTGTGAGAGATCTTTCACAGTCATGTCAAAATTTCCATGATAAATCAAGGTTTCCCTGTGAAGCCAGGAGACAAACTTAAAACCACTCATTTTTCACTCTGTAACACTGCTGTCTGGTGTGAGGGTAACATCTCACTTTTCTAAGTGGCAAGTTATTTTGGGAGTTGAAGAGTAACCAATGTCAAGGTTGCAGAGAAAGATTCGCTAAGCTTTTTTTTTTTGGTCACTCTGAGTCCACCTTTTATTGTAGTCTGTGTAATCTCACAGTTCTCCTATCCCCCAAGCAGTCTTGGAGCTGAAGCACTCTGTCATCCAAGACTTACCCAAAAGGGTTGGATGAGTTTGTGTCAAGATCCTGTGAAGTGTCACACAGTGAAATGGGTCCTGCCTCTCTGCTTTATCTCTGTCTGTACCTCACGCATTCGTGCAGTGTAGCACTTTGCTTTCCTAGTCTGACTATCATGTTCCCCAGAGGATATCTTAGCTCTGCAGTTCCTTTCTTCCCTCCCTTCCTCCCTCTGCTCAGTCACATGCTATAAGGTGCCAGACACATCCCACACCATACCCCAGTCTGTAGTGCTCTCTCATGCACAGAAGAAAATACTTAAGGAATGTACAAGGATGTGAATCCTGGTTAAAAACAAAATATGATTTATTTTGCAGAAGAAAAAAGCTCTTAGAAAGATTTTTTTTAACAATCTAAAGATATGTTTATATTACTTTAAGACATATAATTTCATGATAGTCATCTATGAAGCCTCAATTTTATCCAAATACATCAAGAATTGTTGACTGTGTCTCAGTTTTGTCCTTGCAAACTTGCTTTTGCCTCTGGCTTACAGGGTCCTTTTTTTGCTTTGCTATCATTCTTTCAGCCTGTGTTTTCAAGCTATGACTCTTCTGGCCTTGTCTTCCCAGCAAAAGTCCTCAGGACCTATGGCTGTGGTCACTGACCCTTAACACCTTAAATGTCTGTAAGAGCAGCCACACTGAGAGCATTTCTTCTCTGCCTGTTTCCTCAGGCACAGTGCTGCCAGATCAGTCTGAATATAGCAAACATCCCATTAACCAAGCAACACACATAATCTCTCTCAGAACAGCACTAAATTTAACATGGTCATTAAAAAATGCTGCTAGGGATTCATCTCATAGACCTGCTGTGATTCTGCAGCCTACAAAATAAAGGACTAGCATGCCATCTTAATTACACCAAATAATTATGAGTTGCAATCAGAGACTCTTAAGATGCATTTACTCCAGAAAGTGAGGGGAGCATATGAAAATGGGAGGGAGTTAAAATGAAGTTGATCATAAAGCTGAGATTTTCCTTACTATGCATGTTACCATGTCAACCTGAGTTATGCAGCATCACATTTGAGATCTATTCAAGACCCTTTCAAAAGCTTAGCAACTAACCAGGATATTATAGATGGATTTTCAGCTGATTTTGACATCTTTTGCATGATAAATGCTACTTAACCACATTCTTTTTCTGGTTTAATATCAAATACAACTGAGCAAATGTTTAATTATATCCATGCAGATGGTTTATTATGTAAGAGATAATTACTTGTCCCACTTTTAAAATACTAAACCATGCAGAAAACATGAAGCTCAATCATTTTAAGATGGCAAGCAACTTAATAGAAAGTATTATTTCTTGCACATAGCAGAGAAAAACATGAAACCTCAATATCCTGTATGTGTATAAATCTCAGATGGTTTAATGGGGATTCTTTTAAGTTACTATGTGAATATTTCCTCTGTTCTAGCTGCCTTCTTAATGTCAACAGAGCTTTCCACTGCTGTCTGACAGTGGCCTAAAGCCTTTTATTGAAAATTGAAGCAATGTAAAGTTTGACAGCTAATCTTTCAGAATAGGCACCTTTCTTTATTCTTAAGTACTTAAATATATATAATGGTCTTTATAATTCAAAATACCTTACATGTGTTATGACAAGTATTAGTTTCAGTTTCAGCATAGATTTGAGCATTATATAAGCAGGTACACAACAAAAGTTTGTAGATAGATGCTATTAAAGAATTACAACATTTTTACCCGTTTCCCATGTTAGTTGAGCTATTTAAATATTTTGAGGGAAAAAAGGCGTAAAAAACATTACTTAAAAGCAAAATAAAAGTATCAGCCTGAAATTGCTTAAATTTGCACTCTTAGTAAAGAACCTGGACTTCTTTTTTTTAGTAATACGTTATTAAACCTGCAAAAGGGAATAACTTCAGAAGTGATAAATCCACTGCACAATGTGATGATAATCACTTAGCTAGATTAAAGTCACCAATAATGTAAAAGTGAATAAGCTCAATTTCCCATCAGATGCAGAAAGTTCCCTCACTCTTAAGGCAGATGCTGAAATAATTGTTCCCAGAGCAGCAGAGTGAATGGAGTTTAGCCAATTGCACACCTTGCCTATATTGACTGTTGGATGTCCAAAGGTGAGAGAGGTTCTTAATCTTTTCCTCAGCACAGACACAAATACCCTTTCTCTCTAGCCAGGTGTCTTATTTCACATTGTCAGGAATTCAAAAAAGTTGAGCTCTCTCCTCTTCTCCAAACTTTGATTATAGTTTCCAGTGGCTGCAGATGATCAGGAGGCAGTTGATGGGTATGACTTGCTCACTAAGGGCAGCAGGCTGGCAGAGATCCTCCAGAGACTGTGAAGAGTCTCTGTGGAACAATGGGTGGTCCACACCATATCACTGCCAGAGACACGCTGAAAGTTCAATTAGGTACTCGGTTTGGCAGTATTTGCTCCTTACTTTAGAGGAACTAATTTTTAATTGAGCATCACTGACTTTTATGAGTTTCATATCTTTACCTCAATCAGTACAGAAAATCTCTGTCTCAGCAAATGTCTTCCAGACAGATCCATTTATGCAATTCCTGCATGTTCCTTGAGCAGCTCAGCATATTTCCCAAATGTCCATAATCTCAGTAAGAAAATTGTCTTCCTGTGCTACTTCATATTCCAGAATGAAAGTAGGACTACAGAATAATCAGCACTCCCCTCTGGCTCACTTAAGTTGCTTTACATTTACATCATGCAGGAGCATAACCATACTGCCTACTTACTAGTTACTCAAACATGTAATTCTTAGGCTGTGCTTTCCAGGGATCCCATATTTTATCTAATCCCCGATGATGCTGGATACAGAAATAGCCCAGTAGAATGTGGGTATCTGAACCCAGGATGACTTATGTTGATTTCTGTTTTCTCCCTTTGGCAAACAAAAGTAAGGAGCAAGAGGGAGAAAGAAGCAAAGGGCAAAGGTTATATAAGAAAGAAAGAAAAAACAGAATAATAACTACTTTTCAGCTGTGTGAATAGGTGTGAAAAATGTACCTATAGCAAAAGCTGTGCTTTTGTCAGGCTTATGAGATAAAAATAATATTGTTAGAAGTTGATAGCTTTATTTTACCAGGGAGCTGAAGTGACCCTATACAAATTAAGGCTGAACTCCATATTAAAATGAATCCTTGAATAGCTGGTTTGAAAAATGCTTTTTCCTCCTTTCTCATTAAACGAGGATTGCTTTATTGTTGCTGGGCATACACAGTGAGCCCTTCAGTTTCCCCATGGCCACATACTGTACAGTGCAAAGCTGGAAGTACTGCCCTAGATTCTGCACCTTTTCTGCCGTTCCGTCTGTGTAAAAAGCCGTGCAGGCTGCAGGAAGAAATGTTGTAATAGCGATTTCCCTGAACTCCCTGCAGAGATTTTGGTGTTCATACTTTTTCATTCTTGAGCTAGAGATGAGACACAAAGCTTCTGGGTGAGAAAGGATAAAACAAGCACAAAGCTGGGTGAAGAAAAAAGAGGAAACAAAGTAAAGACAGGCCTTTAAAATGTATGCTGCATGTTGCAATATTATAGCTGTGCTCGATGATAATATGCCTGTAAAAAGCCACTGGCCTAATCAGTAGGAATGTGTGCTCTTAGGTATATCTACTATCATATGCTCTCAGAGCTGAAAGTTAAAATAAAAATTGTGGTTACAGGTTTTGAATAGCACTAATTAATGGTGAGTCAGCGCCATTTATATTTCACAGTGTGCGAACTGAAAACAAAGAGGTGCAGTGTGTCTACCAAACTTAGGTAAAGCAAGTTTATTAGATGATACTCTAAAAATATTACGTATATTATTTGTTTTGTTACAAGATATTATAGCTTAAAACACTCTCCCTTAGGTACATAAGGAGTCCCAGCATGTTTTCCCATAAGCAGAATCCAGCAGAACAAAAGCAGAACAGGTATATTCCTGAATTGATGAAAAGTTAGATACGTGTATGTGCAGGGAACTGAGGGACTGCATAGCTATATGGCAAAGAGGGGGTGATTGCCATGTGGGGGCTAAGGGGAAGAAACAGGCTGCTGTGTTGAAAACTGAGGGGGAGAGTGGTTATATAAAGATGAAAGACAAGGTACTGCCTACAAGCCTGATATAAGAAGATATACTTTGAGAAGGATCAGTGATAATGAGAGATAAACAGGAAAAGGAAAGGATATGTATGTACGCCCATGTACACACATGAGACACAATGCAAAATAAGACAAGGAAGGTTAACTGTTTAGTATTTGTACAGATCCTCTTATGTTGTACATCCTTGCCTCTCCATCCTTTTTGTTGTGATTTTCTTATATATACATAGATTTTTTTTCCCTTGGATACAAGAATGAGCTAAAATTCAAAGGAAAGCAAATTGCCGTATTTGGGGTTTTTTTGTTTTGTTTTGTTTTTAAAATGAAATACAATACAGCAGCCTTAAAGGGAATTTAGTCTATCCCAAGCAACCATAAATCTACCCCTCAGAGAGCCAGGGTCAAACCTGTAACATGTATAACATATATAATATACCTGCTCTTTGAGAGGTACAGCCCGTTGCTTTCTCAGGCTTTCATTTGAAAATGTTTGCCATGGTGTGATTTGTGCAATACTTGCAAGCATATGCTTTCTATCTTAACAGTCCTAAAGAAAATATTGCCATTTATTTTATGATT
The DNA here is from genome assembly GCA_013397935.1 of Dasyornis broadbenti. NCBI lineage: Eukaryota > Metazoa > Chordata > Aves > Passeriformes > Dasyornithidae > Dasyornis > Dasyornis broadbenti. Next base: position 887,494 of record VZRN01005098.1, read on the forward strand.
CAGTATATTGCAGTGGGGGCCCTTTGCATGTGACTGTAATTCAAATGGCATATAAATAACCCCTAAAAGCAGAGGGGGGTAGTAACGGGCCATTAGTATAAGATATTCTTTTATCTTCTTAGTCCCAGTTTATGTTGTGTTCAGGGAGCTCTTATTCTTGCAAGTATTAGGTTATGTGTAGAGTATTAAGGTATTTATAAAATTAACATTTCTATTACACCAACTATTGGAAACTGGGATTAGTTGTTAATCAGACCAGTAGCCTGTGGAAAGAGCACTGTGTGATAATGGGAGAAGGAGGTATGTGTGCACATTCATCTCTCCCTCTCCCTACTAAGCACTCTGGAAAGCCTGTTGTGACATAATTCCCAGGCTTTAGCAGGGGGAACATGGTTGTGTCTTGCCAGAAGACAAACCCTTTACCCTTCTGTCCACACACTTCCAAGTTAAAGGACTCAGTACAGAATCACAGTACCAGGTCTGTCTCAAGTAATGACAGACAGCATCTTCTCAGCTTAGTTTCTACCCTCGATCCTCCTAAAACTTTAATCCTGAAGCTTGTCCTTCACCCTGGTGTGCCTCTGTGGTCATCAGATACTAGCTGTCTCTTTTGATTCTATTATCCTCCTAGAATATATCAGTGAAGTATCCCTATGTATCCTTGACGGCAGGCTCAGAGTCTCTGTTGCCTTCTTTGCAGACACAGATTTGCAATAAAATACAATAAAATGAAGAACAATGATGATAGGTTCTGAATATTGTCTTACTTTCCCCAAAAGGGCCAGATGAAAACTAAATAGGAAATGAAAGTTTCCACTCCTCTCCTAAGGGATGTTGTTACAGTTCTTGGTTATGAAATTTCAAGGACTGGAGGTGTGTGTCTGCGATTGCATTACCTATTTTTATGAAGTATCTTTAGAAGATACTTGCTGAAAGTTTTCTTTCTAAGACTGGATTTGAAAGAGAGGTGAGGAGATACGTTTTATGTTTATGTTTCATGTTTTATCTTGACCGCAGCAGCAAAAAGGCATCATCAGACTGAAGATATTTAGAAAGCAATATTTCTGCTGATCACATTAACTGTAAAATAAAACCAAGTCAATTCTCCTTAGATTTGAAGTGTCCTCCTCAGTAATTACAGATACTGACGTTTGATCATTAGCAAGTGATAAAAAGACTGCTTAGGTGGGGAATCTGTAAAATAAAAAGGTTTTTTTACTAAAAGGAAACAAAGAACAGTTTCTAAATTACTAAAAAGACAAATAGAGAACAAATATTAGAGGGGCAAGATGAAGAAGACATCCGAAAGTAGAGCTAAGCATGGGTGTGATAGTATCCTGACTAATACAGAACAGATAATGCAATTATTTAAAACAAACCAGAATTATGACTTAGCAGAACATTAACAAATATGCTGATTGAAGTATATACTTAAGCCCCAGAGAAATCAGGAAACCTAATTACTTATTTAAATCTTTGCCTTGAATTAAACTGGAAGAATCACAGAATTTTGCATTGCTTAGAAATAATATAAAATAGTGTGTTAGCCTAGTAACTTCAGGAAAGTGCTAGGGATTGAAGAAAAAAGTGTAATTATATAAGGAAAGATTATATGTGCTGCTCAAAACCATGAGAACAGCTCTTATGAATGAACTCAGCTTCTCTAAAAGCATAGCCAAGATTGATCAGAGCTGAAAAGCTGTGTTGAGCTGTTCGTCTTAGGTTTGCACATTTACATTAAAGAAAATCCCACCCTGATTCAGCACATTGCTAACAGTAGCAAAATTCTTAATAAAATTTCAAGGGTCACAGGAGCAGTAGACCTCTGGCATATGAATGAAAGCTGGGGATGGATATAGCAAAATGTAGTTTAACTGGACACTGTTTCCCCAGATCAAAAAAGCATTCATTTTATTATAGATAAGTTTTATGAACCCAAGGGACTGGCTTGGGTCTTTGAAGTCACTGGACTGGAGATGTTTTTATTTAGAGGTCATGGTGGAACAAACCTATACCAGTTTTACTCTGAATACAGTTTGGGTCCCAGTGCAAAAAATTTCTAAGTACACAATTAATCACTGAGACCCAATGGAGCCATTTGCGTTAGTAAAGTAATATATATGCAGAAGTGTATACTAAAGACAAATACTTTTTGTGGAATGATACACATTTTTACACAATATTTTTATAGCATGAAATAGAAAGAGTGTATTATCTGTTTTAGTTTCTTAATGCTGCAAAGCCCACTCAGAGTGGGTTGCAAGAATGTAATGCAGGAGTTAATGCCTTGTGTAGGGTCATAACATCTTTAGGGAACACTTTTTGGACTGAATTATCCCCAGAACTGCATGTACACTTTGTTTTGTGGGGCACTAAATGTTTCAGTCCTAAGGAGTGCTTACCCTGAATCAGTGTATACAGTATTGATGATCAGGGAGCCAAGACCCAGAAGAAAATTAGAGGACTAAGATATTTGGTAGCTGTGAAGTACCCCTTGAGAATAGATTATGAATACACAATTCCCCATTAAGCATTCAGAGAGCCTAATAGCTCTCTGAAAAAGTACAAACAAGTCACCTGTGAAAAATGACAATATGAATCTTATTGCTTTTCCTCATTCAACTGCTGCCATATCAAATGCTTTTTGTTTGACAATCTCTCTCTCTTATGGTCTCCCTCTAGGATTAAAAATAAATCAATTTAAAAATTGTTTTGCCATCTCTTAGTACAGGTTCAGGCTGGCTTTTAACAAGAAATACAATTTCAAAGAAATCAAACTCCACTGGATTGCTCTAAATTAATTACAATTGTTTCCGTCTTTCCTTTAGCACCACTCACATCACTGGAATCAACCACTTAAATGGCATGTGGGCTCCAGGTTTCAGCTTCATCAGTTCTGTAATTATAAAAGGCAGTGTTTTATCTCCTGTTTTGAGAAGCAAAAAAATTTAATTAGTCTTACAAATAGGTATGAGGAGCACAGAAAGGTGTGAGCTGGGTACTGGGAGATCCACCCTTGACTTAATTCAAAACTGTAGGAGACCCAAGAAGAATAGTCTTAAAAAGGTGAAGTTTAAAAAGTTTTTTTGGGCTCTGGGCATCTGAACACTTTCACATGTGCCTGTGCTTCCCATGAAGTACACATAGGGAACAAGGAATATCAAAACAGGCTGCAAACTTGGGTGCAATGAATGTCATCCCAAGTTTCTAGATCTCAGGAGGTTTTAAGCGTGAGCCATGCTGAGTGTTTCACCTGTGAACACTGATGCTCCTGGACACGCAATGCCACAGGGTGTTGTGGATACACACAGAAAGCACTGCTTGCCAAAAAGAAGACATACAAGTCAACTGCAGGTGCCTCAGTCCTTCGTAGAGAGCTGTATAGGGAGTTGCTGGCATAAGACTTTCTTGGTGTCCTCCATATTCTCAATAACAGGAGAAAATTTACTAAAAAAATCATTAATCACAATGATCTGTGAGAAAATGAGCAGCAGATTGGAGCAGACTGCAGCAGATTTCAATCTACCAGGCACACTACAAAATAAAATGTATTAAGATGCCTTTAACTGCATAGCACAGGTGCAGAAACACTGTATTCTTTGATACTCTATTTCACCATTATGTAAAAAAATGAAATTAAGAAACAAGTCTTCAGGCTCAGGAGCATTTCAATATTAATATTTCCTATAGAACTGTGATCTTATTAAAAGTACATATTTTATAAATTAGGTTTTGTGAATGAAGAGCAAATTTAATTCACGTATTTCAAAGTTACTGAAAATTTATTTCCTAATGGAAGCTCACTTATCGAATTGACTTTTTTAGAAGAACAAGGCCTCATCAGAGAGTAAAAATCATTTGTTTTATAACGGGAAGTTCTACTATAGTTATTCCAGGAATCTTCAAAAACTAGCAGAGCACTATATAAAATTATCTATTTAAGAAACTAAAATTCATGGTGTAGAATGCTAGATGATACTGGGAAAAGTTTCAAGAGGCAATTGATTTGTTTCAGTAGAGCTCTAAAATAGTTCCATTAGATCAAACAATATTTATAGAAAACAGTATCAAGAGAAATCAATTTCATGGCAAAAATCATTACATACTACACAGAACCTTGGGAACCTCCATGCTGTTAAGCACTGTTTGCAAATTGTGCTTTCCATCAATTAAATCTCAGATAAATGAAGCTGTTCTTTAATAACTTAGAAAATAATTTAAGGAGTTGGTTGTTCGTGTCAGATCTTCACTATAGGAAGAAAAAGATGCAAAGATTTCTTTACTGGGTTATACAATCTATTCAGGGGCTACTTCAGTCCCAAAATCAAGAATGGATCAGGAACAAAGTAGGGTAATAAAGAGTTACATGGCATATGATAGTGTTCAACCTCCAACCTTGTGACCAGGTGTGACATCAGCAAAATACCTGTATTCCAGTTTAATCCAGAATTGCAAAAAGCAGAGTAAATTAGGTGGCTCAAGATACTGCTTCTCAGGTGACTGATACCAGCCTTGGATAACAGACAATAAGACTGTACTTTAGATTAGCAGAACACCTACATTTCTTGCATTCCTCCACTGTAGTGCTCCTTAGCAAGAGATCAGCTTTGTTCTCAGTAACTCAGAGCCGTGATAATGTGGCCCTCACAGAGAAAAGAACAATTTCAGCTTTGTAAAGGAAAATCATTGTTGCATGATTTATTTAAAGTATTGGACAGTAAAAGCGTACTGAATCATGCATGACAATCTGGCTGAGCTTCACCAGTCTGAATTTGGCCCATTGCTATTTTCTGATACCCTATACATGTTGGGCTCTGTAACTTGCACTTTCAATTTCACAGTGGAACAGGGACAGAAAAATAGTTGGATAACTAATTAATATTTGAAAAGCATTTGAGTATTCCAAATTTTTTGGTTGTATAAAACAATTTAAATTTCATGTTTAGTGCAGCAGGTTAATTTTCTGAATTGGCCATAAATCACAAAAGTCTTAGTATTTTAAAATTTTTTCAACACAACAGTATGTCTCATTTTCTTCACACAAATATTTTTAAAAAGTATGAGAAGTGCTTTATTTATATATTAAAAAAAAAGGAAAAGCATGTCATTTCAACTGTGTTCGTGAATTTAATTAAACTGACTTTGAAACACAGATAATGTTCAGATTAGCCTTCCATCCTGTATTCCAGCCAGAACCTAGACTGTCTTCTGTGCTCTTCTAATACACATGATGATTTCTCCAGGATTCCATAGTCGCACCACTTGTGTGTATTTGCAGACAATCTTCAGATTCCATTTTGGTGGCTTCTAGAAGAATGTATCTCTAAATGGGCATGAATCTGCCAGTTCTTCACATCAGCACTGACAGTCCACAGGCAACCTAGGGAGTTGAATTAATTAGGAAAAGTTTAGGGATTTTTAAATTCTTCATTTCGATACTAAGTCTCTTTACACACCTGGTTGCTCTCAGGCATGTCACAATATTCTCAGACAAAACAGACAAGGCTTTCAGCACAGTAAGATGAAACCTGAGCACATACTTATCAGTCAGTTAAAATTTCTATGTGATTATTTGCTTCACTCAATACACTTTTATAAGTTAATTGTGTTAGTGTCTTTATTACATCCACGTCTCATTTTGACAATGACCAAGAACTACATGAAATTACTTCAAATTAATATTGGACTTGTTGTGTCAAACTGATTAGTGGTTGTTACTACAATTTTATATTCCAGCACTGTGAGCTCAATTGTTTTCCAGTACACTGCATGAATTATTTTACAGAAAAGCTTCAGAGACTTTTTAGCTGCTGAAAGCCTCTTGCAAATTCATTCTGTTTTGACTGGACGACAGGATATCAGCAGGGGATGACTAAAAACCACCAATAAGAAAAAAACCTTTTCCCTCTGAGAGACTCAGACTCAGCTGGAATGCAGACTTCCCTTTGGATGGGAAAGAATTTTTAATTATGTAGAAAGAATAACTGAATAAAGGAGAAAATGTAAATAATTAACAACTGGCTTCACCCAACAACAGCAAAAATTCATTTTGGTTATTTTCAAACAGAAAGTTATTATTACAGTATTCAGAGCATGAGCCATAAATGACTTCTTCAGGTACTCTTTTCTGTTTCCTAGAATAAAACACCCCAACGTGACTGTGTCACTTAAAATTTTGTAAAGGGAAGAAAATCGTCTGAGTCTTCTTATGCATATTCTGATCAGCTCATGAAAATGTCAGATTCTTCACACAAGTAACTGGTGTGTGAAAGCCTTCAGCATTCAAAGGAAAAAGGGAGAAAAAAGCCTGGATAGTCTGCCTTCTATGTAATCACCCAGGTTCATAATTAAATGGTTCTATCCCAATTTAAAGAAGCTGAAGAGCAAGTCCAGAACAGAAGTTAATCAAAGAAATGGAATGGAACTGTTAGAACTGGCCTTCTCTGACACAGGGGTGTACTGTTGGCTTTTGGTCATCTTGTCCACTAAAGCCATCACGTCCTTCTCTGGAAAGCTGTTTTTCAGCTGTTGGTCCCCAGCCTGTGTTGGTGTCTGGAGTTTTTCTATTCCAGATGTTCAAGTTTGAATTTTTTTTTTCTAGTTTTTGAGGTTTCCGAGGCTCTTATAAATTCATAAGGCAAATTATATTCAACCCTAAACTAACTGAACTTTTTATAGATTAGAAAAATAAGTTAAAAATAAAAGCAGTTAAAAGATATTTGCCTTCAGATGGAAATATTTCTTCACTGAAAGGTTTATTAAGAATTGGAACAGACTGCCCACAGAAGTGGTTGAGCTACCATCCCTTTAAGTATTTAAAAGTGTAGATGTGGCACTGAGGGACATGGTTTAGTGGTGGACTTGGCAGTGCTGGGTTAGCAATGATCTTATCCAGCCTCAAAGGTTGCATCATTCTATGATTCTCCAGTTTTTGGAAGCATTGCAAACCCGCAAGGCTGCATTCTGGTGACCACTGCATAATGTCTGAATGCGACTGGTGATTCTAACAAATAACCCTTGGTGCCCTACATGAGAGAAGTATTTTCAACAAACAGAAGGTCAGTAACTCAGATACAATTCTTTAGTTTATCTTCAGACCCACCATTTTGCTTTGACAGAGCAGCTGTGTAAAGATTTCATTTTAGGAGGGAATACAGGGCTGAATGAGTCTTCTCAGTTATTTTTTCAAAATTAAAGCTACTTAGATCAGATATTTTCATACTGAAAGCTGACATTCTTACTTATAAGCCTGATATCTGCTCTCCTTTGTGATACTTAGCTTTATTTACAGCCTGTAGGTATGGGCAGGCTACAACCATTTCGGGAAAAAACAAGTTACCAGTGTCTTTATCACGATTATGCAGGTATCACTGGTAAAATATTTTGTTTTCAGGTTCTCCATGAACCACAAATGATGGTAGTCTAAACAGATTTAAACAGATTTTAATCTTCTTATTGGCAAGAATTATACTTCTCTGCAAACTGACAGTGTTCTGCCTGGAACAAAAAAAATTAAAAAAAAAAAAAAGGGAAGTGATCTTATTATTGCTATTATTACTTGCAGCACAGTTTCTCCTGCTGATGGCAAGGGTAATCAAGGTGATGGAAACCCACACACTTGATTCTCACTCAGTATATTAAAAGATGTCAAGTGGCAAGTCCTGAGCTCCTTAAATTAGATAAACTTCAACTGAAAAAAAAGGGTATCTGAATAGTAATTTACGCTTAAGATTAATTTAGGCTCATAGTAGCCATTGCTTTAATGAGAATTCAATAAATTTTTTAATCTGGCTCTCAGCTTATATTTATGTTGGTAATGTCATAAATAAACTGAGTTTAAAAAAAAAAAATCACGTTTTACTCTGCCCAGATAACCAGACATTTAACATAACACATTTATATGATGTGTTAGGAATTTAATGTCACAAATTGCAAATTTGTTTTACCGTGACAAACTTTCTCTATATACAGATGCATATTTCAAACTGTTCTGCAGTGCTTCCAAACATTATCTGGGAAAGATATAAGGCTCTTTAAAGGTTAGTAAAAGATAAATTCCCTCAGGAGAGCAAAGGGATGATGAAGGTCCTTGAGAGACACTGCTGAAGCATTTTCAAATGACAGGAACTGTTGGCAGCACCAGAAGCAGCAGAATTAAGTGATCTTGTAACCTTTTACTGATGCTTACACTTTTGTGCCTTCATCAGGCCTCAGGGCAGAGACTGCATGGTTTTGTTAGGTTTTGCTTGTTATTTCACTTTTACTGATCTCCTGTTCAATAATCCCGAGCAAACTATACACACTGCGCTAGAAATTGTGGTTGTAGTCCCTCCTGTGCATGCCACAGCAAGGAACGAACTCCAGTGGAGATGGTCTAACCTATACAGAACATCATCCCACCTTCTCCTAAGGACCCTTGAGTTGTATGAGTCCATTCCTGGGGCTGTACTGCCTGTAGACAGCTGAGGTGATTGCTAGATGGAAGCTGAATCTAATGGACAATTGCCTTTCCATTCCAGTTAGCCATAGGGCCTTTACTTTTCCTGTGTCATTTACCCTCCATATAACTTGTCATTCCACACATCCTTACACACATTCATGACAGTTCATTTTAGGCTCTCAACTGAGTTTTCTCAAAGGTGAGAGGGAAATGTTAGTGAAAATGCACTTGCCTCAAAAATGGAATAATTTTCTAGGAGCAAATCTCTTGCTTTCTTGGTCTTGAGACGGGATCTTAAGACTATTTTCCCAACTTAAGGAGGGATCATGTCTCCTATAGCCTGATAATTGGATAATTTCCTGAAAATAAGGAGAAGAAAGAAAATACAAAAAAAAGCCCCAAGAGATTGTCTAAGTCTTTCTAAAATTTCTGGAACTCGCCGAAATAATACCTGAAACAGGATTTTAAAAAAAAAAAGAAAAAATGAGTCCTGACCAATCAGATTTTGTCATATCCCTGACAACTGTATCCTCCTGCATGCACAGAGTGCTTTCACTCAGGAAAACCTGTCTTAGCAAAGCTCAGCTTGCACATATGGAGAAATGAGAAGGTTCTGTTTGGTACTTCTGCATGCTTCAAAAACTGCCTGAAAGGCAGGGGTGAGGGCTAAAATTAAGACAGCCATGAACGAAAATGGGATTCTGGCATCGAAAACTGGATTAGTGCAGTCTGCACTCACTCAGCATCAGAGAAAGGAGTAACTTATGGTCTTTTTAACTGTAATTGCTTTACCCCTCTTTCTGTATTTCCACAGAGCTCAGCTGCAGACTGGCTGGCTGATCTGATGAAAAGGGGAAGATGGGCACCTGTGTAAAAAAAAATTACAGTCACACATTGCCTGTAAACCAGTCCAGCCAAGGTCTTCAGCAAGATCCTGAGGACAATTGAAAGCCAGACCTATGTTCAAAGCATCTTTAAATTTGATTATTCCTTTTCATTTGTGAATGGAAACCTAAAGGTCACTGAAGTCAAATCTGGTTTGAGACTTGTGAAATAGCAGTGCAAACTAGCAACATTTCTTTGACAAGGGTATTGCCAGTGGTTTTCTGCAGCCTCACACTGCCTCTCTTGTTGGCACATAGCTCCTTTGGCAGCTGTGATGAGTGAAAATTCTCCCTCAGTGGCTGTTGTACAGTCGTTTCTACTGAGTTTCCGAGCGCCGTATTCCGATGTGTTTTCCAGCTCATTAGAGAAGGTGATACATAATCCTGAGACATGAGTCTGGCCCTGGCTTCTGGAGACCAAAGCACTGCACAACATAAATACAAAACTGTCAGAGCTGCTTGTGGGAAGACTTCCAGGTAACTCAGCTGGGTGCCAAGGGACTTGGTCTGAGACAGCATCTGTGACAAATCTACATATACTTGGAGCCATTCTAATGGCACGTACAGCCACACAAACAGCACTTAGAAGACCAATGGCCTAGGCTTTCATAAGATTAAGAAAAACTACTCCTGATGAGGGACAGGTTATACACGTGTCGAGACCATAGAATCATAGAATCATACAATAGCTTAGGTTGGAAAGGACATTAAAGATCATCTCATTCCAGCACCCCTGCCATGGGCAGGGACAGCTTCTCCAGACCAGGTTGATCAAAGCCCCATCCAACCTGGCTTTGAAGAGACTTCTAGGGCTGGGGCATCCACAGATTCTCTGGGAAACCTGTGCCAGTGCATCACCACCCTTACAGTAAAGAATTTCCTCCTTATATCCAATCTAAATCTACTCTCTGTCAGTTTAAAACCATTACCTCTTCTCTTCTGTCACTACATCCCCTTGTGAAAAGTCTCTCTCCTGCTCTCTTGCAGGCCCCCTTTATGTTCTGGAAGGGTGCTATTAGATCTCCCCAGAGCCTTCTCTTGTTCAGGCTGGGCAACCCCAACTCTCTCAGCCTGTCTTCTCGTGCATGATGAATAGACCTGGTTATTGACACTCAGCAGCGAAGAAGAATATTTGAGATACAGATCCTGAAAGACCCACCTCTGTCAGGAATACCTCTGTGACATGACACAGGCCGGTGGTGATGGAAGTCCAGGCATCAGATACCTCTTATGAGTCCTCTCATTGTTTTGAAGTGTTTTTGCAGTGTAAAAACTGGGGAAAAAAATCAGTTAAGTACAGGGAAATACTTTTAGGCGGGATGTACAATACTGTAAAATATCTAGAATGAGATCTGAGTGCCTGAAAAATCCTATTTTGGATAAATTTTGTATAACCAGATAGTACCTGAAGAATTACTAAAACATGATTTCCCCCCCTTTACTTACTGCAAGAGATCAAAGTAATAACTCCATTTGACCATATTTGGAATAGTAACAACTTCATTTGTTTTCTAGTTAGAATAATCAGAAAAGTTTACATTCTCCTTGAAAGCAAGCTATATTGTGGTAATTGCTTAATGAATTAGCAACAGTACTCACCATCTTGGCTTCTTCTGGTAGGGGGAAAGCAGATCAAGCTCTTCCCAAGGAAAATAATCCCATTTCACTTCATGTGCCCTTGTTTTGTCCCACAGTGGAGAAGCTCAGAGGCAAAACTGTTTCATTCCTTTAAAATTAATGTTCATAGAAGTTGTACATTACAACATCTCAGCAGCATCCAGTTAAATTTTTCCAGTTATGTCAGCTTAAATATATTGCTTAGTCTTCTATGTCTTTTACAGACACTCATATGTAGTGTTTGCTCTTTAATATTTTGATTATTAAATTATGAGATTGTAAAACCAGTGTTTAGAAACTTGGTAAAAAGAACAGCCAAATCAATTATGAGTTTGAAAACACTTGATTTTACGTGCTCCATATTACACTGACAAATCATAATCTGCTAGTGGGAGACCTTTCACTGTGTTGGGTTTTTTCTAGAAATCTTGCATATTGGAAGTGATTTAAGTGTGTTGCCTCTTTTCCCTGCCAACTCATGGTAGTTTCAAACCAGCCAGGCTGATGTGCATGGCAGTTCTGTAGGGAACTCTGCAGTGGCAGTCATGGTGTTTTGTTTCCAACAATAAATTCCTGCTAACTCATTACTGGAAGTTTAAAAATGCCTTGAAAGGAGACAGGCCTGTGTTTCTATCCTTCCAAAACTTGGGGGAGAAAGAGTGTGTGCTATCATTACAGTCATGCGGGTTTTTTCCCCATCTAGCTAAATGTCAGTTTTCAAAAAATCTGGCTTAAAGACTCATTTTAACAGCACCCATCAAAGGCAGATTCTCTGGTGAGTTGGATGGTGTAGAAAAGTAGACAACAAATAGTGACTTAGAGACATGTAGAGTGTTCAGCTGCGAAACCACATTTCTGTGTTAATCTTAAAGGGAGTTCAAGGAAAGTTGCGAATTTAATCTGCTCTTTGTGCTTCTGGTCTATTTTTGGTATGGAATGGGGATAAAGTTGGTCTCACCTTTCAATTCTTATGCAACAGAACAAATTTATAAAAATGTTTACATTTTTTCCTTAAGGTTTTTGCTCTGACTGTGCCTATTATAAAAGGGTTGTAACAACAAGAGCTTAAAAAAATGTTTCTTGCCCTTAGGTTGTGCAAGTAACAGCACTGTGTGCCCTCTGCCAGTAGGACTCAGTGACTTTAAGGTGAATAAGAGGCCCTTTACAACTCCTTCCTTAATAACTACGTATTCCTAAACCTACCAGTTTCTTGTCTGATGAAAAGAAATTTAAAAGGAAAAAAAAAAAAAAAAGAGAAGCAAAGAAATGGAAGAAAGCATGGACCATAGGCAAGGCTACTTCAGTTGCCAGCTCTTTGAAGAAGGAAGCAGAAGGCAGAAAGCAGAACTTTGTCATATAATTTTTCATTGTTTCCTTTGCTTTTCAAAGAACCTTGGCTATCTGTTCTCTAGCAGAGAGGCACTGTAGCCATTTTTATGCCAGAGGCTTATCTTTTTATATCCCATTTAGAACTATATTTCGTAGTGAATGGCAAGAAGAACTACCTACTGGTCTTCAAACAACTTGCAAGCAAAATGGCAAGCTATCACACCATCGTTCTCCCTAATTTTTCTTTCTGAGGCTCACTTTCACTTTTTGTTGGTTTTTCTTTTTTTTTTTTTTTTTTGGATTATGCTCTCCCAATGAATCTGGTGCTACTTGACCTTTAAATGTCAAAATCCCTTTGAATGGCATTACTGTGAACTCTGCAGCCATACACCACATGTGAATGGCTAATATACATAAGAATCAATAGATATATTTCATGATGGACAGCCAGGCTCATGAATTCATTTTATTATTCCTATCACCTCCCCACCCCCATCAAAACAAATTTTCAACTGGCTACTGCTATTTTAAGAAGAGAGTAGGGAGTGTATACACTGGCAGGCTGATTGACATAAGTCAGCCAACTCTTCCAGCTAAAGGTCTGAGTCTGCAAGCTGTTTCTTGTGGGTGGATCTCTGTGCTTAGATTGAGAAACCTGCAGAATTTAAACTGAAATCAGCTACAGCTAAGTTATAAGAGACAAACTCATACTTTAAAAGTTATTCAAGTAAAGAAACACAGAGTGAAGTGACTTTACATATTATTATTACTATTATTATTTATTATTATTATTGCCATGTTCCATTTTCTCCCAATCAGTTTTAACATAAAAATGTTCTCTGTATATTTTGTGTGTGTTTCTCTCACTTTTGGGCAGTGAGAAGATGTTTCCGTCACTACATCTACCTGGTTGAACTCCAAATCTGAGCCAAATATCCTATCTGTTTCCTTGAAAAGTTATGGAGAAAGGCAGAGCAGGGGAGCTACACTTGAGGGAACTGAAAATACTCCCAGTACAGTTGACAGTTTCATTCAGTCTCATCTCTCTAACCCAAGGGTGTTTGGCAATGATTCAATCATAAGGGATGTTCTGTACCAATCTCAGCTAGGACAAAATATCAGATTTTGTCCAGTTCTCATGCCACTAAAGAAAGGAAGATGAAAGGGCCCTTTCCTCCACCAGTTTCTGAAGGAGAGCATGGCAGATTTTGAAACAATTAATTCAAACTAACGCCTATGGCACTCTGCAGAAGAGAGTATGGATTTCTACTTGTGGCTGTCCTTTTGCCTGCAAATGTGGACTGCTCTGTTTTACCCTTTGGAGGATCCTTGTCCCTACAGAGAAGACATTTAGCCTTCAGGAAGGGAAGATGGAAAACATGATTAACTTGCCATGATTTCTCACACTCACTTGGTCTAGACTGGTGGAAGTGGCTGTCACAAAGAATCAGCATCAGGGCTCTGCTGTGCTGCAGAAGCGGTCCATGGCTTGAGCAGCCTGCAGAAAACTAGTCACTGCAGAAATCTGGGTATTACATCTTTCTGGGTGGCCAGCCAATAAACCCAAATAATCACATTTTTTGGTGTACAAAAAATAGAATGCACAGTTTCCACCATTCATTCAATTTTCTTGCTTCATTTTTCTGAGTCAGAGGACTCTTGCAGGATTTAACCGATAATGCCTGTCATGTTGAGCTGGAAACACCTCTAGAACATGACAGAATTATAGTGCTTACAACGCCCACAGGAAACAGTTGCTATCCCACAGACAAGTGAGAAATTGAGTCACTGTACCATCATCATCTCCCACAGCCCAGCCGAGTGCCCTAATTATAACATCATTCCATATTCAGAACCATCTAAGTTGAATGAAGCCTTAAAGGTAAGTACCTCCATAGACCGTGTAGTCCTGCTATCTCACATTTGAATTACGGACACCTAGGCTGGGTCACAACCTACAGGGTGACCTCAGGAGGTGGTGTAGACCAAAACCTGTTCAATATTCACCTGATGAAATGCTTTGTCCTGAAGAGAACAGGTCATGGCCACCACTGGGAGCTTTCCACCCAGCCATGTGACGCTCCTTCCTCTGTGCTCAACAGCACACACGCTGACCCAGCACTACGTTGGTTTACTGAGCTTTCCTCCCAATCAAAGGAGCTCACTTGATTACTTAATGGCCCTTAGAAAGCAAATTTAGAAGTAATCATCTATTCTCAGCTCAACCACTTCTCCTTTTAAAAATGTTTTCCCTAGACCTCAGCCCAGATGAATGGGATGTCATCCACGGAGCTTTATGGCTTGCCTGCAATTTCCACCCGCCAGCCTGATGAAGGTACCTGATAGTTAAAGGTACAATACAGCAACAAGAATGAAACCCCTCCTATTATGAGCTCAAGAAAATCCCCTTTCAGTTAGGTAACTGTCACCTGAGAACAAAACTACAGGTACTGCAGGTTTTTGTGGTTTGTCATACACTAGCTTCAAGTTTTCTCATGGAATGCACATCTCCTCCAAGTGGGCAGATAGACTATACATTCACTCCTTATAAAGCACGATTCCACAGGTAATGGTGATGGCAATAGATAATCCCAGAAAGCAATACCTGGATCCTTCCATGCTGAAAACCCTGCTTTCAGCAGCTGAAATGGTGCCTTCTACCTGAAAATTCAAATGCAAAACTTAGACTCGTAAATATGAGTCTTTAAACGTCATTAAAAACCTTTAGTATGAAATACTTCCCACAGATGTGTCCATTTTTAAAACTGAAAATAAAATACATATTTTAGAAAAATAAACATCAACAGGTGATAGTGTATTTTCTTTTTCAATTTCTTTTTTTTTCTGATATCAGAGTGTCTTTATTCCAGAAAAGCTGCATGCACACGTTGTCTAGACTGACTTCAATTTCCTACCTTTTCTACCAGAAAAATCAAGCAGTTTTTCTTGAAAACTATCTGAATTTCTAAGGTTTGTGTTTCTACTACCCAATTAAGAGTCAGATGCCACAAAATAACTTTAGATACTATCACTAACTTTAGATACTATCATTTAACGTTTCTAGCACAGCCTTGGTTTAAAAACGCAGGACAAGATGTTTACAAATAGAAAAGGTTTATTTAAAAAGTGTCATACCTGGAGAGAAAAACTTCTGGTAATTCTGCACACACTGAAGAAGCCTGAACTTATCAAGAGTAATCAGCCTGACTAATCAGCTCATAGAAAAAAGACTTTTGATATCACTGCTTTGTTAAAATTGTCAAAATTACAACTTCAGGCTCACAAATATCAGTTGTGTTTAATGTCAGTGAAAAAACAGAAGAGGGAGACTGACCTGTTACATTTAAAAATGATGATTCTTGGGCAACAACAAAGTGAAATAACTGGGCTGGTAAGAGTATCATTCCCAGAGATGTACATAACAGAAGTGTTGATTTGCCTGTTGATTTAAGTGGGTGAAAAGGTTACACAAAATCTCTTCAGCATTCCTTATTAAGGAAACCTTTTTCTTTCACTTGATTATGATTACTCTCAGTGCTCTTATACACATACATTTCAAAATGTGAAATGGTATTTAAAAAAAAAAAGCAACTAACAACCTATTTCATTTAACCATTTCAGCAGAGTGCTTTCTGTTTGTCAAACACCAGAGAATTTTGGATGACTGCAGAAAACATTTTGCAATGTACATGCAATGACATCAGTGATGCATTTATTTCTGCTCTGTAGAAAACTCCATTAACAAGAAAACATCTAAAGGCTAAACTGTTCCAAAGGCATTTGAGGGTTCTGAAATGGAGCACAATGCAGAAGTTTCTGATTAAGCCGTGTTGCATCATGAAGTGGCCAATAGCTGAAATGGCAGCTCTCTCCGCTTGGGTTGGATAAGATAAAGCGGAGGTGACAGGAGCCCTCCACCATTCCTGGTCATCATCCAGGACTACCGACTGGCTGGCTTAGGCTTTACCCCATTCAGCATCCAAGGTATGCAAATCTCGTCCTACAATTTTTAATTTTTCCCATGCAATGTACAGAGTGTCGGCAGCACAGTCCCCTTCTGGAATATAACTTGCAAGACCTATATAATTCAGGCCCTTTTTGACTGTAAAAGCCTTTGAAAATATGGCTTTTAACATAAAACATGTTCTATATAATCTGGACCGATTTTTTAAGGGTCCAGAAATCTGCTAGATACTCTTAGGCCATCTTCACACAGTTGTATGGGGCAAGTACCTCAGCTATGCTTACACTCTACAGCTCAAAAGAATGCCAAAAGCATGCAAGTTTACTTTAGAATCTCTCTCTTTTTTTTCTTTATATAAGAATTTTACCAGTCCATTAAACTTGTTAAACTTTATCTTTACAAGTAAAGAAATTTTATCCTCAGAAAACTTCTTGTATTCTGTAGTGGAAGTATCTTCCTTGCCTCTGAGCATCATTTTAGATTTAAAATAGTTCCTCAAAGGTATTTCTTAAGTAAACCTTTCAAAGACTTTTATAAGGTAATCTTCCTCCTCTCCCCCTCCATTGTACAAATGCTTATTTAAATTTGAAGTTTATATGAATTTTGATTTTACAATGTTTTTATAGTCATGCTGAACATTTCCCTCAAAACAACTCAAAACTTGTGTGGAGCACTTCTGTCTTTCATTGCATAAACCTAATATTTAGATTTTAGGGGAGGTCATTTTGGGTTGGGGATTCTTTGGTGCTGGTGGGTTTTTTTTTGTTGTAGCACCTCATTAGAGCATTGGAAAAGAGAAAGTGGCAGGGTGCTTTGTTCTCTGTAGTGTTAGCATGCTCTTTTCCCCATTTTCTATATATTTGGGCACAGACTGTTCCATCTTTCCTACTTGGAATTGCCATGGGCACTGCTCTGAAGTCATAGTTGCCTGAGACCAGAGAGGTAGTCCATAGAGCCATACTAGGCAGTACAATCCAAGTAGTTCCCAGTGAAAGTTTTGATGGTGAGAGGAGACAGTTCTAAAAAGGGCATAGCAGGCACTGCTGTGGCTGGCACTTGCACTAGGAAACAGATGGTTACCAGGCCAGAAAATTATGATTGAACTCTTCTATGGCTCACGCTGCAGGTGATCAACTTTAATAAGACAAGTTGAAGGACTAGGTTTGCAGCCCAGTGAAATGCTACAGTGAGAAAAGATGTGCTGCAGACATCAGAGAATGGAGGAGCCAGCAATTAAAGCAATTGAGTAGGCAGGGGAGATTACTAGGAGGAGCGAGACAGCTATTTTTGCCAAGAGTTTTGGAATATGTGCCCTAGAAACTGCTATAACTCACCCACTGAATGCCAGCCCAGGGGGACAGTGTGAAATGCCAGATGTCTGCAGAGCCTTTAGTACAAGTTCCACCTTTGTATCTTTCTTAGCCTTCTCAGGAAAGGCTAATTGCAATGATATCCACATTGTGACAAAATGAGCCAATGGTGGAGAATGCTGCTATTTGGAACCATGAGATACTGCCAAATGCTGATATCTACCATGAAAAGCATGCATATTGATATAATTGTTGATCTTTTTCTGATTGCCACATGTCTAAAACATGTGGCTTCCAATTACATGTGAGATCTTAGCATGAAGCAGGGTCATGGAGAGGACACAGCAAGTGCATGAACCCACCACCCCTGTAAGGTAACTCGTACACACGTGCCATGTGCTAACGCTGTAAACCCTGGGCTGCCAGGAACAATCTGGGGCATGATAATCCTGTAATGAGCAACAGCAGGTGCTAAAGTGCTTAAAGTAAATCACTCCTGCAGTCAGCGAATTGTTATTTGTGTCAGCACCACCAAGGAGTGCAAATCTGACAGGATGGGCAGCAGTCAGTGATCCCTGAAACTGGGAGCTGCAGGGGATCCCCAGGCAGGGCAGGGACCATCTCACTGCCCTAGCCAGGAGCAGTACAACTCAGGGAGGGGGCACTGGGGGCATTTCCCCAGTGACAGAGAGAGCCAAGGCTGGGGCAGGACATCTGCCTGCAAGTGGAGTTGGGGCTCAGGCCCCATAAGGGGAAGAAGGGTCAGGCCCAGCCCAGGATGACTGAAGCATCAACGTGGAGCCAAGGAATTGAGTGTAGCTTTATAATATCAAGTTATTTCTTTTCTAATTTTGATTAGTTTGAAAAGAGATATTTTTTCTATCTCCTTCTAGCCTTTTGTTGATTTGGATTGTGAGGAATTCCCATTACCTATTCAGCTTAGCATGTCTGTGGGTACAGTCAGAAACACCAGCCACTGGAGGTATTAATACAATATTAGCCAAGGCAGCAATGAGCATAGCATGGCACAGAATGCTTTCAGGATTGGTGTTTGGCTGCAGATGTCTGAAGTGGAAGGCTCAGCACAGATGTATGGTCTTCCATCCCTCTCCCCTCCTTTCCAGCCAGGGAAGGACATGGGGCTCTGGCACCCCT
Organism: Dasyornis broadbenti; assembly: GCA_013397935.1. Lineage (NCBI taxonomy): Eukaryota > Metazoa > Chordata > Aves > Passeriformes > Dasyornithidae > Dasyornis > Dasyornis broadbenti. The sequence goes on from VZRN01005098.1 coordinate 906,193, forward strand.
CTGAGCAGTGGCAAAGGAGCAGCATCCATCCTCACTGCTCAGGTGTCAATGAGGCTGAAGGTTTGGCTTGATAAGTGCTTTCTGATGGCAGCCTAAGGCAAGGCAGATGATTTCATCCAAACATTTGAAGTGTATTTGGACAAATTATTCTTGCCCTAGGAATCTATTATACTAATGAAATTACACTGTCAGCCACTGCAGGGCTGGCAGGAATTGCAAACTATTTTAATCCTCCAAGAACACATTTGCCCAGGCAATAATTTGAATTGTCATTAGTAAATTCCTAGCTCGGCCTTTTAAGAGACAGGAACACACAAAAAGGTATTGATTTCTGGGTTATTGATTCCTATCACAATTGCATCAGTTTTCTTCTAAGGTCTGTAGCAAACTGATCTATGGGCTGTATTTTCCCACCTGCATATTGGAGGTCCACAAGCTTTAGGGAGGGCTTTTCAACATAATGCAGCAGCTTGTTGGTCTGATTTCAAAAGAGCATGGAGCTTGCCAAATGTTCTCAAAGAGAAGGAAAAAAAAGGGTAATTTGTCCTTGTAAGTACAGATGCAACATGAGAATAGATCTGAGGGCCTTGTAAACTCAATGCTTAAAGAACAGGTCCTCTGTTGAGTGCTGGGCTGCTGCAAGAGGAAAAGATCAACCCAAAGGAGAGTCAAATTGCAGCTCAGTATTACTTCTTGGCTCAGACCCTCTACTGATCTTGGATGTCACTGTCCCTAACCAGAGCAAGAAACATAAAGACATTTACAAGAAGAGGGTTCAGCTTACCTTTCTACATGCTAGACAGGTTATTCTGAATTTGTCATGCTATAGTCTCTTTCTAGTCAGGGGAAAGAAATCCTGTTGATGTGTCATCTGATCCATTTTAAGCATCTCTGTTAGAATGAGAGGAGCTGCACTCTGAAGGTGTCTCGTTTTTTTTTTTCCCATTGACTACTCATGGAATATACAGTGATTAGCTCAGACTTAGATGTATGACTTTTATGCTGCAAACTGGGACAGACGATTCCCAGGCTCATTTTTCTTCTTTTCATTTCTTTTAAGATTTCTCAACATTCTATTCCTGACCAGCACAGGACCAGTCAAGAGTGCACAGCCTTGTTGCTTCATCCTTCCCCCAAAATAACCCTTCAGCTGTGCACAATTTCTCTGGTCCCCAGTCTGCATTGCTCCGTTAAACCACATCATTCCTTAGCAGATTCCCCATGGGACATTTGCTTGTTCTGTGGAGGGATCAGACAGGTGCAGGGGGAAGAGACTATTTCAAAGAGTGGTGTGGGAGTGAGGCATGTCCTGTACCTCACATGGGGTCCTTCTCTTTTCAGGGCTGACATTTTTCCCTTTGACAAGACATGCACAGCAACTGGTGTCACTGCTGTGTCACACTGGGTTGTGTTCATCGGGAAATACCCTGACATCATCCTTTACTGCTGAATCTTTTTAGGGAGATGCAGCAGCCACAGCTGTTTCTGCAACAACATAGCACCAATGTTATCCATCTGCATTGTAAGACAAAATAAAACCCATTTGATTTAGATCAGACATACTTAGGTTCATTGTGGTTTTACCAACTGGCTTCCTTCCAGCACTAGTGTATTTATCTTCATGTCACTTCTCAGCACCAGAAATACACTGTTCTCCCCAATTTACAGATGGGTTCCTGAAGCAGAATTCATCTTCTCCCAGGCAACAAAGGGAGGGGTGAGAAGTTACTTGTGAACCAGAGCACAGGATCTTCACCAGCCTAAAAATGAAGCTTGGGAGAGCACTTTCTGCGGGGTGATGCATTGAGTCCCAGAACCACAGGGAAAGCCTGGCCCCACCTGCATGGTGCTCTCCTGTAAACATGAGAGACTCATTTGGCCTCTACGTGGTTCTTGGTTTGCAGTTTACGACACAGATTAGTGAAGTACAGGAAAACAGCATTCTTAGCTGTAACCTGTAAGGAACTAAATTCAATGTTTGGTTTTTTGGAAGAGAGGGTTAAACTGCTCTGCCAAGTAAATAAGGTACTGGAACCTTTGAAAAGCCTCATTATCCAGTCTAGAGCTGTCTGCCATTAGTGTGACACCTGTGTGTAAAAAGCTAAAACGGTGGCAATTAGCTGTGATTTTAGTCCACACACCTTATATCTGCTTCCAACCAGAGTTAGTTCAAAGTACAGTTTATGTTTGACACCAGTCTGGCAAAACCAGCAGCAGCTTAATAAAACAGAGGTTTGCTTACTTATTAAATTATTTGCTTGCTACTGTCTCTGCATCACATTTGTAAAAAGGCCTGCACAGCATCATCCTCTACTGGAAATGTATAAAGGCTAAATTATGCACCTCATCCTTACCAGTGGAGATGGAATATTATAGGAATCAGGGAAACGGAGAGCTGTACCACCTAGTCAGTTTAAATACAGGCAACCCATTAAACCAAGTATTTAAGCAATGAAATATCTTGCTTATTATTAATAATATCGTGAACATGAGGAAGCTCATCACCCCACTTCTCTGGAGCCTGTGGTTATGCTGAATAATTACATAATAATCAGCCACACAGTCAATGCCTGTCCAATAAACATTTCAATTTTATTCTATCATAGAGGAGTACACTGGTGCTATACTGATTCATTAAAAACAAATATCATGACTCAATACCATCTTAAATCATGAGGCTTTAAAAGAAAAAAAAAAAAAAAAGGGTTTTTTTGGGTAGTAAGAAATACGTGCTTATCAGCATTTGAGTTTTTAATTTTATATTTTCCAGAAACACTATGGATATACACTTAAAATGCCTTAATTACCTCAAAATCATGACTGATCTGAAATCAGTGGAACTACATGAGTAACCATGTAAGGGAAGCATACTCTCAAGTGCCAAGTTAGAATATCAATTTCCCAGTCCCTCAGTTAAAGGCACTTACACATTACAACCAGTATATCTGGAATTGCAAGTACAGTCTATGCTGCAGGAGGAAGTTTGGCTAGACTCAGACCTTCACCTCTGATCCTATCTTCCTCTGATGTTTAGCTTCATTCAGTCACTGACCACAACTGTTAGCAATTCAATTTCCTATTTTTGTTTTCAGATTCCAGTATGAGGCATAGAGGCTTTAGAGGAGGCAGACTTTATCTTGAAATGCTTGGCAGCATCACAGAAGATCACCCTGTTTTGAAATCAGGGGAAAACTGGACATTACTACACTCCCATATTTACTTTAAATAAACCTAGCTCTGTGATTTTGTCTTCTAGGCCTAAAATAATACTATGTACTATGCTTTTAAGGATTAATTAATCCTACATGTGCTGAGATATTAATATGGAAGATATTATATAAAGCCATGTAACTGTTCATTGCTGCAAATGTCAACAAACCGCATTTCACAGGACAACAAAATAGCAGTAAGAAAAGCCCACACAAGATAAGTCCAGGAATTTCAAAGCACTCATCCACCCAAAACCACCAAATAATAAAAAAAAAATCTTACATGTTTTGGGAAAGCTAGAAGTGTAAAAGTTTTATTCAGGTCCAAAGAGACACTACACTTTTGAAACCAAAACTTATCTTTTTGCTGTTGCAAAGAAACTGGAGTTGTCAAACTTAATCATCAGGTTTATCCTCTTATTTACACAAAAGTAGGATGCTAAGTAATTCAAAGAGTGCGAGTATAGAGCTATAACCATTTTGCACCACAAACTTTACAGCAGGACATACAATTAGAATGGTCAAACACATATTTTAGCAATTAATTATCATACTACTGAGTTTCAAATCCTGAGATTGCTCCCAGCAAGCTGAGGCAAGGACTGAACAGGACACAGCCTGCTCTTCTCCCATGTCATTACTGTACCAATAAATGTCTCTTTTTAGGCTTTGAAAAAAGTCTGTTTTTAAATCCTCAGTGAAGACTATCCTTGAGGGAAGCATCCAAGTCTCCTGTTGTGAAAAAGTGTTCTGCCATATTCGTGCAATGTTTCCAGTTATTCTGAGGTGCTACAAGGACTAGACTTGAGTTCACTGACTAATGTTTGATTCAGAGATACCAGTAGGAAATGTTTGTCACATGAATCCAGGAAATGGATCGGCTTTACTACTGCAGATGTCCCTTGTCTTTTATGCCAATAGAACCATTATAGTGATTTTCCCCCTCTTTCTCCACAACGACAAATGCCAGCACAATCAACATTTGGAAATTTTTCATGTGAAAAACACAAACAGAAGAGTGCTAACCTAACCAGCTGTGCTATGCTGTGAGGGAAAAACTGGCCAGGCAGACCACCCTCCTTATGAAAGAATGATACCACATGCATCATGGTAACATGACAAATATCTGTAACGAATTTCATACTATGTAAAAGAAGAAAATGGGAGTTCCAAACTGAATATGCTGTACCATGCTGCAGGTCTTCTCTCTCTGCATTTTAGAATGATACCATTTGCCTGTCTTTTTCTATGAGTTTAATTACAGTGTCACTTTAATGCTGCCAGTAATAAGGAACTATTAGTACTGCTCTTAAAGAGGCAAAAAACTTTATTGCAAAGAGCTAGGAATGCTCTTAAAATAATAAAGGGCAGTCAAGCAACCACATTTGCTCTTCCAAGAGCTTTTAAGATGTAACCCAGAGGCTTGAAGCTTCATTACCAAAACATTTTTCCCGTTGCCACTTGAAAAAATTCTGCCGAACTTTAATGACTAAAATGTAGGTAATGCAACTGCAAAAATAATTGCATGCTTAAGAATGAAAAGACAAAATAGTTCCACTTTCACTGAAGAGATGACTTTTAGGACTGCCACTATTTTGGACCTTAAAAATACAAGGATCAACGCCTTTGAAGAAAACAGAGATTTTTACGGAACCCAGACTGTGGATACAAGGGTTTGTCTGAGTTCAAATTTCAAAGAGCAATATATCAATATCAGGAAACATAATATATATGTAGTGTTTAAAAGAAACAACCCCACCACAAGATAAACTCTGAAGATTCCTTAATAAAATGTGCTCAATTTTTCTGTCATTTCTATCCATTACTAGTGCCTAAAGCAGCTGGAAATGGTGCTGTGCTTCTAAACCATGCAGACAGAAAGTGGTAGTCAACCCAGGATCTGTGGCAAGCCAGCTTTTAAAAATAGTTATATTTAGACAATACTTAGGGTCACATCAGTCTGCCTTTTTCTTCTTCTTGGCTGAGAAGTCAAAAATGCTAGAGACTTGTTTGTTTTCCATGGCTTTTGTGCAGTCAAAGAGTTCAAGGATCTGGACAGTGTATAAACACATTAAATATTCTCCAAGTCTTCCAACACCCTCACACCCAGAATCACTGATGTGAACCAGAATGGAAAGGGTCAGAGATCATCAGTACAAAGATGGCAGCTAGAAGAGCAATTCTATTAGGCAGAGGAACACTTACACTAAGGCAGCCAAGAAGACATTTCAGTCTGGGTCTGGCATTGCAATAAGACACTACTACTTTCATTTTCAATTCAGAAACTTTCAGTTAAATTAAATTTTTTTAAAAGTGACTGGAAGTTCTTGGCATTAGTATCAAATCAGGGCTTTAGTTGCGGAAGCTGGTTCCCTCCTACACTCTTTCGAACTGATTGTTTTTGAGGATTAACCATCTTCGGGTTTCCTGGAACACTGTATCTTCCACTGAAATGAAATGGGTGAAGTTAGTCAGCAAATGTCACATTCCCTGTACATTTTAACTGCTAAAAAATGTACAAGCCTTCTATATTTGTATATCTGATTACTATTGTGAATTAATAAACCCGAGAGAGGAAAAAAACAAGTATATTTTTAGGTTCGCAGGTTAGCAGAGTATCTAATTATTCTGCATACTCCATCTCATGATTCCTGTTACCTAAGTGATGTCATTTGAAGTACATGAACAGAATGCTAAATATTGGCACTAGGAAAGCAATAACTGGCTACAGAGACATTTTCACCAGTTAAAGAATCCCCATCAGAAAATGGAAAAACATTTCACATAGATGTAGTTACAGTTCTCTGCAGTTATTCCACCCTGGAGACCCTGGCTCTTGAGCCCCTGATCACCAGAAATGCCTGCAGGAGATGCTGCCAGCAGACTTTTGAAGTGGTACTCATCATGGATGCATACACCATCTAGATGAAACCAGCTAGAGCTTCATCTTGATCTTCTAAGAAATAAGTGAGAGTGTAAAAAAATCTCCAGGGAAAGAATGGTGCTTCCCCAAGCAGGAAGGGTCATTCTCCCTGCCAAGAAGCCTGCATCTCTGTTCCTATGCAATGTACCTTTGTTTCTCTTCCTGTTCATTACTGTGGAGGACAGACAGCACTTTACATACTCTGACAATATACAGAGCTTCAGTGTCTCTCTCAAGCAAAGGCATTTGGAAGGAAAATATATCACAACATCCCATTCCTTATATTGTCATGATACCCAGATACGTGATAGAAGCTATGATGATGGTATCTGTGCAAGATTCAAATTTATAGGCAAAGAGCCAACATAGTCAAACCAAGGGCTCACTAGTCTTGCTGGGATTGACACATCCTTTGCTCCAGCTCCTACAAGCACTCTTGGTCTTGAAGGAAGAACTGTGCCCATACAGATACAGAGCTACTTCTACTCAGAGTTGGAAGATCAGTATCCAAGGCACTAGTGTGCTCAATAATAGATTATTCAAATTCAAATCAGTTGACTAACAAAATCAATTTATTTTAGATCACTGTATGGCTAGAGAAAGCAGAGAGAAAATGCCTGTGTGGAACTTTGCAGGCAGCAAAACCTCTTCCACTCAAAATCAGCTGGACTTAGGGACTTAGAAGGCAGGTAACTGCAGCAGTGCAGTGTTGAAACTGAGCTAATAAGCCGCACCATAAGTGTCAGTGTAACAGTATGAGTCAGAATGACAATAAATTGGCTGCTCAGATTGCACCAGAGATACAAGCCATCAAGACATCCATGTTCTTCCCAGCTCTCAGCTAACCTATCTTGTCCTGTGAATAACCACAAAAAAAGACTTCTACTGAACTTGCTTCTGTGTTGGGACAGCCAGGAAACTGAAAGCATCAACAATTAGTGTTCACAATTACTACACAAAAATCTGTTTCAGTGTTACTTTAATACATAGGCTGGGCTTTCCACACCTGTTCCTATAGTTAAAACAAGCATTAAGCAGTTTATTAGCACAATTTGAAATCCAGTGCAGGTATTTTGTAAAAGGGCAACAGATGTGAGATAAGAACTCTGGACAGAAAATTTTCAAATTATTCTCAAGAACATGCACATCTTCTCTTATTTTAATGAAATTACTTCTCATGAATGTCAGCTTGAACAAACAAACAAACTACAGGCTATAAATCAAAACATAGCTAAAAAGGAATAATATAACAATGCCTGTAGTTACCTTATGATGTTCAAGGGGTGCATACTTATATTCCAGTATTTTCTTAAAATACAAACTATGCCAAATCTCCATTCTTACATCCATGTTGCCAGTAAAGATCAAAGTTTGTTCTGAAACTTCTAAGTCACTGGTTATAAAAGTCAATCCTTTGAAAACTAGGTCCTTTTATAGTAAGGACAATTTAAAAGATGAACAATTATCTTCACATGATGAAAGTACATTGAAAAGTTAAAGAAAATCCTCTTAGGGAAAATGGATTGAGAGGGGGTATTTTGTTATACTACACATCTTCTGAGACCAACAGTTACAGGACACTTTATTTTCTTTTACTCTTTATTTTCTTCTGTTTGATACAAAGAAATTACAGAAACACACTGTCATATAATTTCAGGGGAATTATTTTTCTACTAAAGTAGATTGTAAAAAAAAACCCACCATAATGACAGATCAATGCTAACCCTAAGCAAACCTCATTATCTGGCCAATGATATTTAATCTCACTGCAGAGGCAGTGAATTCTCCTGGTTCTAGCTTTCTGACCTTCTCTATATGAACCATGTTAACTATCACCGGGGCCAGAAGTGATACAATGGCATATGGGGCACTTCAAACCCACGCAGTGCCTTTTATGTGTTGAGGAACTTCAGTTACAGAATTGAATTCATATTGTACTGCATTAATTCATATTCTACTCATATCCTCTCCTGGAACATGAAGATTCACTGTTCCAATTTATGAAATCCTGTGATAATGTTCTTACACAGAATGAAAGGAAAAGGCTAGTAAGCAAATATGTCTACAAAATTTCACGTTTATAATTTACTCACTGCATTTTTAGATGATTCCAATATGTATTGTATATGCTCATTTTAATAATATAAGTAAGTGGGTTTGGGGAAGAATATTTACTGTGAGACACTAAATACACAGAAACCATACTAGCTTAGGAAATCTCCAAATATAAAGTATCTGGGAGAGTTCCAAAATCAAGTATTATATCTGCTTGCTTCCGCACTTTTGTAGGCATCTGTTTCTGGCCACAAGAGGCAGATTACTGGGTCCCACAAACTTTTGATATGACTTCCAGTATTCTTCACACTTTATATTCTTAACATATTCCATTTCCAATTTCAAGCTTATCCACAAGCATTACAATCACAAATTAATTTTATTTCTATATATCTCAGAGCAGGTAGACTCTTTTCAAATATGTATTTCTAACCCATATAACTAAACAGAAATCTGTTAAACAATGATGTAAACATATGCATTTTCAACATGGCAACATATTTTGCATCAATTAAAACTGATTGAAAAGCTGTATCAAAGTTATGTTGAGTAATACTTTGCCAGCGGGATTATGCTGTGCAATATTTACCATGAACAGAAAGTTGCAATGTTCAAAACACAGCACTTAGCAAAAGAATATTAAACTAGAAAACAGGGAATGTAAAGGAAATTTACCTCAGTATCTGTTTTTCTCCCTTGCCAGTCAGAGCATGTGATTTTTGCCTTGCGACAATTTTCAGTTTATGTGTGGTCTGCAATAGCCAAATTTATATAAAACAAGTTAAATCCTAAGCACAGTCGCAGTTGCAGAAGTAAATAGGATTTGCACAGATTTACTTTCTTGAAGGCAAGAAATTTTTGTACTTGAGGAACTTCAGTATTAAAGATGATGGCTAGTATAATTTATCATCTTATCGTATCTGAGCAGATGTGATTCTGCAACACAAGAGGCAAGAACAATGCCAAGACTTCCTTCACTGTTTTTGTGGTTTTGTGTTTTATATGAATATACAGTGCCAGTATATATGATTATTATCCATAACACTGATTTTGCTGGTACAGTTTAATCCAGGCCTATCCCAACTAAAATCAGCCATTGTTGCACAAGCAGCTTTCCAGTTGCAGCATGGAATCTATAACCCTGGGCCTTTTCTGCAAAGAAATCCCAGTCATGAGTCAGATTCCACTATGCTAGCAACAGTTTATGGCAAAAAATGTGGCCTGAAAGAATGGCCTTTTTGAAGAACAGCTATAGTTCTTCTTTGCTTGCCTTTCAAACTGATTTCTGAATACCACCAGAGAGTGCCTTTAAGATTTGTGGAGTCCAAATCCCAAACCAATGCTTTGTCAAGTCGAAAACAAAACAGAAAAAGCAAACAAGAATACACCATAAACCATTGGTGCCTCTAGCATGAGTTTTCAAGATTGTGACTTTTTAAATTTATTTTTAAATCATCGTTTAAAACTGACTATATCCTTATGGACCAGACAAGATAAACGGCAAAACCACTCAGAAGAAAAATATATTTTGTAAATATAAAAAAAAGCAGAAAAGCACTCGATAATAAAAAGATAAATAAAAGAAATGGCTGCTCAGAAGCATCTTTCTCTTTTGCTTCTGCCTCAGGCTTCAGGAAGAACCCCTCAGCAACCCCTTAGCCTTCTCTCATCCAAGCTGAACCAACAAAGTGACCTCAGCTGCTCCTCATAAATCTTGCCCTTGAGGCCCTTCACCACAATGTTCACCTCCCTGGGACACACTTGAGTAGTTTAATGCCCTTCTTATACTGAGGTGCTCAAAACTGCACACAGTAGCTGAGGTGTGGGGGCTGCCCCAGTGCAGTTAGGATGACTGCCATGCTCAGCTTAGCAATGTACAAGGTAGATATTTAATCTAAACTACTTGCTTAGGCTCGCTTAGAGCTCAGGAGGAGGGACAGACAAGTCTCCGGGAAACTAATTTCATCTAACCTCATACAGATGTGATGCTTTGCACCTTAGACACGATGCTCTCTCCATAGATTACTGAGGACTCCTCTACAACTATTTTAGAATGGCTATTTAACATTTATAGACCAAAAGATAGGAAGATTTTGCTCTCATACGATACTGAAATCATGTGAGTAAATAATTAATTGCTGAAAATAGAATGCACTAATTACCTTGAGTGTTGATGGCAAAATCCTAGTCTCCACCATCCCATTATGCAACATGCCAGTGCATATACCTCACCTCAAATGATGTTTTATGCATATTTAAGTGTTTTTATATGGAGCTGAACATAGGCACTCCTCTTGCTAGCATGTTCAGTAATAAAATCTGCTTTTATTTCCTACCTTGTTCCTCCATAAGTTCTCAGTTTCACTTTTAATGCAAAGATACTAACAGTTACCATGGGCATTTCCCAGGCTTTTTCTTGGTTTCATGCTGGAAAGTTCATTTTAGCAATTCTTTCAGATTTCCCAAAGTAGCAATGAACCATATTAGGGAATCAGTTGCCCACTGTGCAAACACATGGAAATACTGCTAATTACAGGCTTTTACCCCAGTTAGCTATGAAGGAGATTCAGTGACAGCCATTCTTGAATAGCACACTAAGTTATTACTTTTACATTATTCAGGAATTTAGAGCTTTTCCAGAATAAGTACTATAAATCTTTACAGATTCCTTTACAGGTTCCTCTAGTTTGTAGTATCAAATTTTAAGTAGTACATACTTTGCAGCAATAAAATTTAACCTGTGATTTCACCAAAACAAGGTGTCCTATCCCTATTTTTAAAAGTTAATGGAAATACGTGTTGTATTATATTCTGAACTGGTTGGATAGTTTGTCTTTAAAAGAAAAAAGGAGACACATGAAAAGGCAGAATTACTACTTAAAATGGGTGTCACTACTAATAATTTCCTTCTGTTCTGTTCAACTGCGTAGCAGTCTTGTAACTAATGGACGGCCAAGCATCAGAAAATTGCTTCAGCTTTCTCAGTTAAGGGCACTTTGACTATGCTAGGGAACACTGAAACTCCAACTGATAAAAAAGAAAAAAAAGGTATTTAAAATAAATAAATGAGCAATCTTTCAATTTATGGCTCTTAACAATTTTTAAAAGCAGCTTTTTAAACATATTTGGTATACAAATGAAGTGATAAAACACCCTGATCTAATGGCATTAACAGGTGCTGTTGTTATATTAAAAAAGCATTAAAAGTTACTGAGTCACACATTTTTCTTACCTGTAAGATCTCTGAGAGGTACATGCGCCGCTCATCATTAGCTTTGTGGTAAGCCTACAGTAAAAACAACATCTAGGCTATCATGAAGCACAAATTTTAAAAGCTGAATCATACAGAAGATTCAAATATACAGCAGAGCCTTTTTCCAGTGACATATTTTGTGGAACTATTCTATTGTGCGTTCCACACACATTGTCTGTTTGTTGCACAACATAATAGCTTTTATAGGTAAAAAGGATAGAGTGATTACAAACCTTTGCTTCTTGTTCCAGTCTAAGTTCATAGTCCTTTAGCTGATTCTGGAGAGCTTTCTTCTCTTCTTCTAGCTGTTTAAGAACCTCCTTTAAGGAACCCTGTGGTTATGGTAAATAAAACAATGTTTTACAACTATTTCCAGTCTGTATAAAGATGTCATCACCATAGTCCTTTCTTTTCAAGCATAATGATGTTTGTCATTCTCTTTGGTTCCTGTGAATTTTTTGTTTTCATGGTCCTGGCTGGCACACTGCAGAGACAAAAGCAACTAACCATATGCTACAATTATCAGCTATGCACTACACACTTCCACTAAATGTGTTAAAATGATGCAGGTACCGTTTTCCACACTGCTGCTCCTTGGCAGATTAGCAAAGTCACCTTGTGGTTACTAGTCAGAATTGCACCTTTGTTCTAAACAAAATTCCCTCTGATGGCTCCTTTTTAGTGGGAAGATAATTTCACATCTTACCAGCACATCCATTTTCAAACCACTTGCTGAGAGAGCTGCTGGCATGGTTGAAGAGGCACATGGGATATCAAAGGTAACTCACACCAACTTGGCTAGAAAGCAATACTTTGTGGGGAGACTGTCTTAGGTGTGCAGACATCTACCTTGACTACAACTGGAATGAGTAACAGCAGTAAAGTTAAATTTGGTTACTGGCACTGGCCAAATCTTTGATTGCTATGTAATGGAAGTAAAACACACACCCAAGCAGATCCTTCTCTTTTTCTGACACAGGAAACTGCTTTTCATAATCCCATTCATAATTTGATCCACTTCATCCAGTAGAGACATTCTTATAGAACGCTCTAACGTAGTGTTTCCTCCTCCAAGCTCAGGAACAATGCATTACAACAAAGAGGAATTTGGGCAAACATGCCAGGAGGCCTGTGTGGATGAACAAGGAGCTCCTGAACAAACTCATACACAAAAAGTAAGCCTAGAGAGGGTACAAACATAGACTGGTAGCCTGGGAGGAATACAGGGGTTGTTTGAACAGTCAGGGATCAGCTTAGGAAAGCTACAGCCCTGACAGAATTAAACCGGGCCAAGGATGTCAAGGGCAACAAGAAAAGCTCCTATGGGTACGTGAGTGATAATAGGAAGACTAGGGCGAGTGTGTACCCTTTCCAGAGGATGGATTGAGAGCAGTCTTGAGAAGGACTTGGGGGTGCTTGTAGATGAAAACCTTGGCATGATCTGGCAATAGGGCTAGAAGTCCAGAAAGCAAACTATGTCCTGGGTTGCATCAGAAGTGTGGCCAACAGGCCGAGGGAGGTGATTGCGCTCCTCTGCTCTGCTCTCTTAAGACCCCACCTGGAGTACTGCATCAACTCTGGTGCTCCCAAAATAAGGATGTGGACCTGTTGCAGCAGAGAACGACAAGAGAAGAACCACAAAAATCACAGGGCTGGAGCACCTCTCCTCTGAAGACAGGCTGAGACAGTTGGGATTGTTCACCCTGGACAAGAGAATGCTCTGGGGAGACCTTATAGCACCTTCCAGTACCTGAGGGGGACCTACAAGAGAGCTGGAGAGGGACTTTTTACAAAGGTATGTAGTGACAGAACAAGGGGGAATGGCTTTAAACTGAGATTTAGATTAGATATTAGGAAGAAATTTTTACTGTGAGGGTGGTGAGGCACAAGCACAGGTTGCCCAAAGAAGTTGTGTATGCCCCAGTGTTCAAGGCTGGCTGGGACTCTGAGCAAGCCAATCTAGTGTAAGGTGTCTCTGTCCATGGCAGAGGGTTGCAACTAAATGATCTTTAAGGTCTCTTCCAACCCAAATCATTCTGTGATTCTGTGATTATTCAAGGTCAGTTTATACCTGTTTGTTCTTGTTCTTAAATGTGTTTTAAGATAACCATTTGTCTTCCTTCACATCCCCAGCACATATAGACTGAAGACATAAGCATATTTTTCCACATTCATTTTCCTAGAATGATTAAGCTGAACTTGCAAAAATTATATTTCACACAGCAGGCTGTCCTTTCATCTAATCATCCTAAAATCCTTTGTACACCAGGCTGAATTTCAACCTTCTTACAGTTGGAGAACAGAGCTGGCCTGCAGTGTGCAGTACTCCAAACGCCATCTCTGCTTTGAACAATGTCAGTGATACTTTACCTGTATAAATTTTAGGATTGCATTTTCCTTTTGCACAGCTGCACAATGATGGCTCACAGTCAACAAGCCATCAGATAGAAGGCCCAGATGCTCCTCTGCAGTTGTATCCTCAATTCATAACATAATTTCTTTACTATTTTATAAATCCTTTGGTCTACATTATTAAATTTTACTCCCATTTTTAATAATCTAGTCTTCACTGTCTTTCTTTTTCTAAACCACATCCAGATCTCAATTATATTACATAATTGGTTTCAGGAGAGAGATATCATAATCTAATTCTACTTTGTGTATCAAGGTCATACATTAAATATTAAGATTCATCCTAAACCTGGTCCTGAAAGACCTCTGCTTGTACTCTCCCAGCAGACTCCTTCACTAATCACCGCTATCATGTTCCATTTGCCAGCTCTTTACTCTTTTAACAAATCTACTCATTTTCATTTTCTCCAATTAATCAGTCACTTCCCATGTGACATGATATCTTTATCACAGAGGTCACAGTGAAAAAGATTACTGTATTTACTGTGCAACAAATCTACTGTTTTATCACAGAATGTCAACAGGTTTGCCCACCATGGGCCCCTTTTAATATATCCATATTTCAGTTTCATTTTGCAACAACTATTCCTCTCTTTATCTTAAAACTGAAAAAAAGAAGTGCTTTTCTTCAGTGCACACGATGTGCACATGTTTATTGGAACCACTAGCTATCAGATCTGTGATGTGACAAGCCAGTTCCTTCAGAATCCTAAAATATAGATTACCTATTTCCCTCATTTTAAGCATATCCAGCTCTTTGAGTTTTCTTTAGGATTTGGTTACTGTCATTTCTTCTTCCAAGCACTTGCTGACATGATCTATTTTTTCATTTGTCCTGAATTTTATTGTTTCTGCCTGTGACAGGGTGTTCCACCTCCATCTCTCACGCACAAAGCTGATGCATAGATAGCCCAGGCCAAGTCAACAACCTGGCAAGAGATTATCTCTTGGCGCCTGAGTGCCTGAATCCTGACCAAGGAATCAACATCTTGGTACGGGAAAACAGGTCTGGAAAGAGATGAAAAGAATAAGTAAGTGACTGAAAGACACACTCTTGCACTATAAAAGAAACACGAAATATCACAGAAGCAGAGGTTTCCTGCATGTACTCTGAAGTGTGGAGGAGCCTCTCCCCAGGTCTGGACGCAGGCCTGTGGTTACTTCCTCCAGGACTGAGTGAAAGGATCCTAATGTATGTTCCATCGCCAAATCGGAGTTGGTAAGATATATTGGTTTCCTAAATTGTATTACTTGTTCGCTAGCTGTAACAATAGGTACCTCAATTTGCACTGTATTATCTACTAGCAGGTTTTTCTTTTTTTTGTTTGCTTTTATTTTGTTTTGTTTTATTTTGTTTCTATTTCATTTTGTGTAGTATATAGTTTGTTTAGTTCCTTACCTTGTGTTCTTGTGTCTAATAATCAGTAATTCATTTTATATTAGACCTAATTGGCCCATTATTAAAGAACTTGCAAACGAGACTGGGTTTTGGGGTGGGGGCATCCCAGTAAAAGTTGCTGCCTGCTGCCAAAGGCCTAGGCAAAAGGCAGAGTTAACTCAACCCCCATCTCCATTTCATAACACTGCCTTTACTTAAAACTTAGGCAATATATCCATGTTTAATTTAAAGTGAATTAATTCATGATCACATGATCTGACAGGTTTTTTGACTGGCTTTTCTGCAATGTTCTTGTAGATTTTAAAAATCTAAAATATCATTGTCTCCTTTTTATCTAGTATTTTCTGATAAAATGTGTTAATTACCCACTGAATTTTGTGCTTCATCATTATTAGCACTTGGTTTTTAGTCTTTATTTACAAGTATAACATACGATACAATTTCTGGCAGTAACCTAATAATATTATATCCAAATTAATCTATCCAAATATTAAATTTATATGTATACTTGACTGGATGGATGGGATTCAGTCTGAGGTGAGGGTATCTACATTTGAGTGTCCAAATGTGAACTGAACTCCCACTAAGAGTCACAGTGAGGGCAATCAATGACATGCAGTGATTCATTCAGCTAAGCAGCTAAAGAGCTCCATCTGAGATGTTCTAGAGACTCCAAGACATTCACGTGTGGCAGGTTTGACACAAGGGTGACACAAGACACATGTCCTTCTGCAGCAGTACTGGGCTACTGTGCACTGAAACATCTGCAAGACTCTTTGTTTACCCAACCATTCCACTGAAGATGCCAACCTAGATAAATCTAGATACAAATCTCTGTACTCAGCTGACTTATCAACACAACTGTATTAATAAGACCTGTACTGCCTGTACAAATTAAAAGACCTAGTCAAGAGGCAGATATCTAAATATAGAAAAGAAAATATTTGTGTCCTGATGTTTAAGAGAGTCGTATTGTTTCAATGTGCATTTCATTATTATTTCCCAATATTATTGTGACTAAACTTTGTATTCCAATCCATCCTCAAGATGAATTCACCCAAACAGCTGATGAAGAAAGAATCAACAACATTATTGCCAAAGTCTCTCACATCTGCTACATACCACATCTATCTATTTTGTTCTTTCCTGGCAAGTGTGTACCTTTAATACTTGTTATCCCTTCATGTTTTTGCTATCAATGCTATTACATTCTTGGTTAGTGAGCTTTTTCCATTTGTTTGCTTAGGTCCCCTGTGTAAAATAAATACCTGTTTCAGAATTTTTATTTCTTTTTATTTCTAACACAAGCACCTCCTTAGCCAGAATAGATGAATCCTTTCCTTTCTATACTGATTACTTGACCATTCCCTTAATAATCAGTTGTTTCTTCTCATGACCTTAATGCTTTGTTAGGCATTTATTTACCAAATTTTCCTGGTAAACACTGAAAGGAAGATAACAATTGCCCAAATATTTTCCCCTTCTTTTTCCATGGGAATTTTAATATTTTTCCCTATTTATCATGCTAATCTCAGATCCAGAAGGCCAGCATCCATTTATGGTTTATTTCTCAGAGAGTTTACGAATGCTTGGTAATGGTAAAAAAATTACATCTGACTGAAGTCTCATCTTCTCTTTTCTAGTATTTGCAGATCATTGAAACTTTTATTCTTTTGCATAATTTTCTGCATAACATGTTACTTATTTGGCTCCAAGTTTTATTTTTCATTTTAAAAGTTCTGGGTTTTATGAAGATTTCCCTAGTTACATTTTCCATTAAAATCAAGATTTTGCAGGAGCACGGCAAAAGGCACAGTACTTTTAAAACATGTTGCAAGAGCAAATAACCTCTCCCACTGTTCAAAAGGGAAAAAAAAAGAGATACAGAAGAGCTGTATCTTTGAAGAATGTTTTGCACGTGACTGAACTGTTATTAACTTTAATCTGTTACAACAGGCATACTGGAGACACGAAAAGATTTGAGGGGTTCTTGCAGGGTTTTTTTCCTAATTAAAGCAGAAGTACCTTGGATGCAGATGAAATCTTTGTCCAAATATAGAAGGCTACTACAGTCAATTCAGGCAATGTTGGCCAATTCAAGGAGAAAAAGTAAGCTGCAGATTAAAGAGAAGATTTGGCTTAATTCCACTAGGGTCATGTGCTATTTCATTTCAACATCAGTGTCTCTACAGAATTAAACAAGACAGATAGAGAAGACTTCACCACTATTGAACTAGGAAACTACATTTTTTTGCCTTCTTGACATCACTGTACATTAAAGATTATAACCATATGACAGCATATTTTGTACAACATATTTTTTACCATCTACTGTAAGCTTTGCATCACCACAGTAAACTCAAATTCAATAAATACAGAAGTTCATGCTGCTCTCAAGATTTGTTCTATGCAAATCCACAGCACATTTTTTATTTCCTTGCTAGATTGTCCATCAGTGTTATGTAAGACAGCAAGACTTGGTGCTGCAGCTGTTACTTACCACAGAGCAATTTGGTATCTCCTCAGTGAGGGTACTCATCTAATTTCTTTGAGTTCTTTCACTTACAAAGCAAACTACTTTTAGATCTTTTTTTCATTAGTCCTTTCAGAAGCACTGTCTATTTTTTGCTGCCAATGCAGCTGGTCCACTGCAGATGCCTGGGCATTCATTCAGCTCTGGAGCAAGGATGCTATCCAAATGCAAGCAAACAAACGGTGCACTACACTGCTTCTGATGAGCAAGCAGACGGAAATAGGTTGATAATATGACTAAAAGTATACAGTTGTCATCCCTATCTTATAAATTGTAATAAACCCATGCTTAAAAATCTTTTGGGAAATAAGAAAGCTAAATAAAATACTCCAAATTTACAGACTGGGAAGTGAAGCCCAAAATCAAAGTAGGACTGGAGTTGAAATTGCACTTCAGGCAGAATTTAACATCCTAGTGCTAATAAAGCAGTCTATGCAATGTCTTATATTCTTCACATCTGCTTCTGTAAAATAACAGGGAGGCATCTGAGCTGTTTCTGCTGTGGTTGCCAATAAACACAAGCTGAATCGAGCTGCTTGGTTTTCTGTTGAAAGCCTTCATGGAGTCTCAAAGCAAAGCTTCCTGGTGGTCATCCCTCTAACAGGGCACATCCTAGCAAGGATGCTCTATACCCATTACCTGAGGAAGAAAGCCTCTTCTATCTAACAGCCTAAAATTTAACCCAGAAGTAAACTAGTTGAGTTACATTTTATTCCTCTGCTTCCCCAAGAGCATTCTCATATCTCATACCCTGACAATGCCCTTGCCACCATCATACTTATCTAGTGCTGAGATAATTTTAAAAGCCAGGTTGTCAGTGAGTCAGAAATGCAAATATTTGCTTGAAGTGTGATGGAAAAAGTGAGAAAGGCTGAAAGGTCATGTCTATTTCTGGAAAGGAGGCAGGATTTCAGGCACACTTAGGTTTTTTTCACCAACTTCCCATTGGTTTTGCATCTCTAATATTCAGTCCGCTGTGAATCCCAATCTAGCTGCCTTTCTCACAGCTAATACCTAGGAAACTTACTCAGCTAACTCAGGCTGAGAACTTCTATTCCTGCATCTATGAACCTAATTGATAACACAGAGCTCAGTATGGCAGTACTGAGGGTCTTGTGGAAATCTTGTGACACAGATGGCTCCTACTCAACTAAAAGACCCCTCCAAGTTCCCACACACTATAGAATGCAATTTCAAAACCAGACATCAAGAAATTTTAAAGGACAAAACTTCAGAGAGGTTCTAGAGGTCTACTTGTTGCCTTTTTCAGCCTAGAAATGAAACTCGAAATAATTTTAGTGTAGGAGGTAATATAAAAGTGGATCTTTATTGGAGCTCCAGGGGCAGTTATGGAAGAATATCCACAAAAGCACACCCCCACAGGGGTGAATACAGTTTTATAGGTTTTAGGAAATTAACATAGTTGATAAAAAGCACCAATTAGGAGGACAAGTGGTGATGCAATTCCCCCAGGCCAAACCTCTTCTCTGGAGCCCCACTCCCCGCACCTTGATACTAGCTGTACTTGTTTATAAAAATGTGTCTCAAAGACCTTGGCTCCCAGTGAGAACCAAGACAGGAGAGGGGCCTTGTACCCACCTGGACTTGGAGCTCTGAAATGTGTTTGGTCTTTCTAGCTGGGGAAAAGGGTAGGGAAAAGTACTGGGAAGGCTACAGATATATAAAGGAAAAAGGCAAAAATCATCTGGCATCATACTTTACCCAGGACTGGTTGTAAGTTATCTCCCATCCCTACTCTGAAGGCAGTAATTGGAGAACTAGCAAAGTCTTTATATATCTGAAGCTTTTAGCTGCTGTATATCAGTACAAATCAAGAAGTGAGAAACATCAGTATATAAACTCAGCCAAATCATAAGAGCTAGATTTACCTTTTCTGAATTCTGTGGGAAACATGCAGAATGAAACCTCACTGAAACAGATTCAATTCTCTATGATAGTGGTTGCACAATCAGCTTAGTGCTTAATACTGTCAAACAACACAAAATGTCACAGAAAACAGAACCTGAAGCATACAGTAACACTGACTTGTAGCAGAGTTCTTACATCACAAAAAAGCCTCAAAACAAAGCAAGAACCAGTGAGAGCTCAGAAGAACTAGAAGGGGCTTCCCAGCTATACAGATTTCCCCCAGAACGAGAAATTCCCATCAAAACTCCAGGATGAACCAGAATGATAAGTTCTGGAAAAGCTTTTCAGAAGTAGTTTAACTGAATACTGAACTATTTTTGTTAAGATAGATTCATTACAGGTTCTTCTACTAAGCCTTGAATAGCTGGACATCGTATGCCTGAAAAGAAGACATAAACTGACTAAGGCATTTAACCTGAATTTAAGATCCTTAGTTTTCAATACATCATCCCTGTCAAACCACTCTGAGCAAGCTGGTAAAAGGCTAAAAGACACACTGAGATTTTAAATTAATACTTCCTTTATGTAACAGAATTTTGCAGTGCTTACCATGATTCACTCCCAGACCAAAGGCACATTAATCTTGTGTCCAGCAGTGATGACGCCTGGAGTTTCACAAAGGGAACCAATTCTCCAGTTATTTTTTTCACACCATTTCCTTTCCACTCAACTGAAGTTACACATTTGGCTTAACATTGCAAGAAAATGAACTTATATGGAAAGATAGTGCAACTGAATTTTAAGGCCGCCCACTTAAATTGTTCTCATTCTGGATTTTTCCTTGCCATGCTCTCAGTGGCAACACAGGTGACAATTTCTAACAATCATTTCACAACAGACAAGATGACGAATCCATGACATCATCAAGCAGCTCACATTTGTTTTCATCAGAGCCCTGCTTGTGCAGACTATTATGGCAATTTGCTTCCTCTTTAATTTTTCTCCAAGAGTTACAACAGAAGCAATATATCCGTCTGTTGTGTTTAAAACAAAAAGCAACACAACAGTCTACTTGACATTTTTAATTAAATGAAGTTTTGCTTAGAAAATAAGCTCCCTTCCCTCCAACACGAAGAGCTGACATTCACCAGCTGATTTAACTGAATCCTTTAACATATCATTTCCAACTCATTAGGAGCAAAAACTAATAATATATCTTTAGTTTTACTGAAATGGAAATTGATTTTAGATTGAAATCAATATATTCACGAGTCATATATTACAGAAAAAAAATATACCTAAAAATTATTTAGCATAGCATATTCTCTATGCAACCTGCACTCGATATATATGCATCAGATACTGCAGAAGTGTCAGGGCAGGCAAGGAAAGGCTCCCTGTACTTGCCTAAATGCCAAGTGCCCCCTTGTGGTCAGCATCATCCTTAGATTCCAAACCAGACTCAAGAGTGGAACTACTTCTGTGCACTGTAAGGCACTAAAGGGGTGGGATGCTCACTCCCTAAATCCTTATTTCAGTGGTCTCCACACATTGCTCACAGGGGTTATCGGCAGGGGAAGTTAAAATGGAAGTTTCCAGTGCCGTGGTTCAGATTGACAGAACAAGGCATCGCTGACTCGAAATGTCTCACTTAGCATCTCTCCTGGTAGGCCTGAAAAAGGCTGGCTGTCACTTCCTTACACATTTTCTCTGGAAGATATCCCAGAATCCCCATCAATTGCTAAGGAATTCTTGAGACAGACAGATAGGAATGTCACTTGACTCCAAGATTTTTCTCTGATTGTTTTCTTTGAAACACAAAGTATATTCTGTCTCTGGGCACACCACAAAGTGATTTGAGTAAAACAGTCTCCTGGCTTGCACGAGGCCACCAGGGGGAACAACTAATGGCAATATGATAAGGAAAATAATTCCAAATCAAAAAGGACTCGGAACCATTCAAAGTATTTATTTGAGGTCAAATTAAAGGAGTAGGAAGGGGAAGTCTGTAAGGAGGCAGGATAACATCTTAGGGCAGTCAGACCAGAGACAGAACCTTCTCCAAAATACTTCCAAGTTTCATGAAAAGCTAGGATACCCAATTTCTTCTTTCCATACAGCCACTGATGACTTAATCCAGGAAGAGCAACAAGATTCATTTAACAATCACTTGCTAGGAGAATTGTCAACATTTCCTATGCCATTATAAGTGCTGATGTTCCCTATAGGCAGTTATCAACGCCTACTGAAAGACAAAGTCGTCACTACAAGTTTTCACAAACCCAAGATTCCCTTCTTGTCATATTGCAATCACGTATGTCTCCAGTGTGACACTGCCACACATTCTGCCTATAGTTTAAAACTGACAGCAAAATCCCTGAGATAGTTGGTTGAGGCTCTCAGTTCTGTGGTCACTGTCCTTCCAGAAAGGCAGCTTTGCAAAGCAGCTATCTGGCCCTTAATGTCAGAATTTTCTCATCTATGGTGCTGGACATTATGAAAAACAGAGGTGATTTATCACAGAAGCCCTGGTTCCTGGGCTAATCTTAACTAGAGCGTTGCTAAGGCAATGCTATCAGGAGTGTGCTCTTCTGAACTGATTTTGCAGTATGCTTTTCAGTATTTGCATACTAAAGCTGCTATCTAGGGATTCATTCTTGCAGAAATGGTGAGAGAGAAAGGAATAGTTTTCTTTCCACTTATGGAAAATTATGCTTAGCAGAGAACACATATTTTACCAAAACTCATTTTATGAAAAAATGCAAACAAATGAAAGCAGCATGTTTAAAAGTAGCAAGTAAAATTCATATCATATTATACTTTAGAGAGAATGCATTCATTCTGTAATTATTTATAAAGTACTGTATGATATTTGTATTATTCACTGGGACATAAGGGAAATTACTGACTAAACAATTTTCACTATTGGAACCCCTTTGTGCTTGTCTTTTGTTTTTAATCTGCCCTCAGTATACAAAAATTATTCTCTAAACCATGGCAGCAAGAATTTCTGTGTTCAACGTATTGGTTCTGCATACTGCTATGTGACACCTACATTATTTTTTTAATAATAAAAAAAAAAGAATTATATCAGTATAAGGACTTCATAATGATAACTGTATATTTAAATGGTGTAGGGGTGTTTTTAATAGCAAGAAATTATTCATCAGTACAATTCTATTTCTAAAGCAAAAATAGTGCAAGCCATCTGCAACAATTACTGCAATTTATCAACACAGAAAATCCTCTATGCTTCCTTGTTCATCACTCCAGAATTTGCATTTGTAGTCTTCTCTTTCATTCAGGTTTTTATAGTTTGCCGACTGCCAGGGTCCCTGATGACTAATCTTTTTAAATTATTATTATTTTCCCTGTAGTGTTCAATATCAAGAAAATATTTTATGCTACCTATGTCTAAATGGATTGAATTACTCCACAGACATGTTTTTCTCCCTCTATTTACTATAGTAGGACTTTAAGTGACCAGCTGAGTGAGCTAAATCTCTTCAGTATCTTTGACATAACTCCTCTGTTAAATACAGCTGAAATTGTTTAGTAAATTAAGAATTATTAGAGGTCCTTCTAATAACCCTAACTATAATCCTAAGTTTCTTGGGAACACATGTTATAAATACTTGAAAATAATATTTAATTTTCTAAATATGTTGCTCAAAACAAAATCTACTGTTTACGGCTGCCACATTCTTGAAACTGTATCATCTTGCTGAAAGAACCACTTTTCAGTCTTTCCACCGAGCTTCACACGATACAGAGTCAACCTTTTTGTGATCATCAAGTCCAACCATTAACCCAGCAGTGCCAAGTCCACCACTAATCCATATCCCCAAGTAACACAATACGTGTCTTTGAAATAACGGCAGGGATGGTGACTCAACCACTTCCCTGGGCACCCTGTTCCAGTGCTTGACAAGCCCTTCAGTGATGAATTTTTTCCTATGCAATACACATAGAAAGTATATTTTCATATAGGAATATATTTCCTATTCATATGCAACTGCAAGTTGAAAGCTGAATATCATAGTGTACTTTTGATTTTACAGACACACACGCAATGCTTTTTATACCCTCTCATCATTTTCACTTTGAACAAATGTATATTGATGACTGGCTGAAAACTCTTTGTTTTTCTACCCACTCACATCTGTTCTTTATTCTCATCTGTGAGGAAGCTAAATATTCTCCCCTAATCCCCTGAACAACTCTCAAAAACCCCAAAAGAATTTTAACAAACCTAAATGCTTAAACACCACAAAATTATCTGCGTATTTTTCTCAGTGTTTTATCTTCTAAAAGTATATCTATATAAAGAAAAACAGCTCTTCATTCTGCAAGAGTGTCAGTAAATAAACACTTTTCTGATAGCTTCAGTTAAAAAAAAAAACAAACCCAAAAAACAGCAAAGCCCACAAAATATCTCTATATTCTTCTGCTCTTTCCATCTCCCAAAAATCAAAACAAGGAAAAAATGAAACATTTCACTAAATCCCTAAAGTACTTTTCTTTCCTTTCTGGCTAGCAAACAGGAGGATTTATTAACTCTAAGCTGGAAGAATGGAGGAAGGACTTGAAAGTGCATGGCACAGCACATGGGCTCCAGACTTTCCCATGCTTCACTAAGAGAGCCTAAGACTCTTCAAGCTATCTTCTAGACTCCTGGCAGTATGAATCTTTCAGTTGTGCTGGCATTCTTCTGTTTATGGGAACAGTAATCAAACCTCTCAGAACCATAGTGCATTGGTAAGGAGACGATGCAGTACTAAATAGGGATTAGGAATGTACTGGATTGGTGGGAAAGAAGATTACCTCACTGGTAATGTCTCCTGGAGTGCCTGGCAAGGTGTAATTGGATTGGTTAAGACAGTACTAGCAATTGGATGGAAATAAATACTTGTGATACTGTAAGCATGCCAGTCTGTGCTTTACAGGCTGACAGGAATAACATTGTCCAAAGCAGACTCTGCTATACATTTTCTAGATCAGTGCTCTGTCCTCAACACTTTTCTTTGAACATAATCCCAGTAGTATTTTCAGTTGAACTCGGTGAAACAGGAAAGTGGGACGGGGAAGGTTTCTTTCTCTTTTTAATTGGCTGTTAAAGAAAAAATCTTGCCTACCTACAAAACACCATGGTCTCTAGGACAACACTAAAACTGGCAAAAACGTTGCCTGTGTGAAAGCCATGGATCAGATCAGAAAAAGCACTTAATTATTCACATCCTGCTTATAGCAGATAATCATCCTTCCCACTAACAGATCATGCAGCTTCCTCTAGGGCCACTAAACACCCATTAATCTTAAGAATCTGAAGCACACAAAAAGTCAGATGGTAACACTTCTGTAAACACAAGCAACAGGAATAAAAACCATAACAGCCCTGCTTCATAATGTTCATTATCCCTGCTTATGTTACAAGGCATTATCACATCTTTATCTACCTTCCCTATTTCTAAAAGTGGGTAAGAAGCAGAAAAAGCATCTATTTCAGCAGATGACAGACTATGGAAAAAGCAGTTCTGAATCCAACATGATTTTTACTTCATTTAATACCTTAGAAGACAAAATGGCCACAATATTTGCTGGGGTTTTTTTCTTGCCATTGTAACCTCAAGACTGCCGAGAAAATACTGCATGCCATGGTGAAATACAAGACATGAAGTACAAGTGCATTAAGGAATAAAATCTGAAAAATGAAAACAGATACTTCCTTCAGTGATGCAAAAATTTATTTTAAAATGAGGAGTTTTCCTGTGACTGCATTATGCAAAATTTTACTGCAACTATTCATCTAGGTTATCACAGCTGATACAAAGCTGGGAGTATTGACTGATACAATAGAGGATTGTGTTGCCATTCAGAGGGACCTCAAGTAGCTGCAGAAATAGGCAGAGAGGAATCACGTGGAGTGGAAATGCAGAGTCCTGCCCCTGGGGGAGAAATAATCCTAGGGACCAGTATATGCTGGGGCTGACCGGCTGGGAAGCAGCCTGGGGAGACAGTGACTTTGTGGTCCTGGTGAACAAGATGACCACAAGAAAGCAATGCACTCTTGGTGCAAGGGTGGCCAGTGGCTGCCTGGGCTGCATTAGGAAGATGTTGCCAGCTGTGAAAATGATTAAGAGACTGGAGCATCTGACAGATAAGGAAAGGCTGAGAGACCTGCAACTGTTCAGCCTGGGGAAGAGAAGGCCCAGGCGTTCTTAATAATGTGTGTAAATATGTGATGGGAAGGAATGAAGAAGAGGGAGCCAGGCTCTTCTCAGCAGTGCCCAGTGACAGGACAAAACGAAGACTGTAACAGATGGAATTCCATTTGGTCACAACTGAGGACATTTTTTACTGTGAGAGAGGTCAAACATTAAATCATTCCTGAGGTTTAACGTTTTCCCGTTTAATCATAGATCTGGTCCAGCTATTCCGTCTCACATGCATTACTTCAGATTTAATTATAAAACCTTCACTCAGTTAAAAATTTCACTACATAATTCTTCCCAACATTCAGGTCTTATGTACTTCCTACATAAGGATTTTACTCTATATTTTATGATTTATGCATATATGAAACAATAAAAATATAAGCAGGACTGATTGTTTTGGCTTCTAGACTATGCTGCTGCTATTTTTTGTCATGAAAAAAACAAAGACTATATACATTTTCCAACTAGACTGTGATTTGGTGTTAAGCCAACTAAACTTCACAGTACTTACCACAGGCATTTTATCAAAGGTGCGAACAATGGACATTTTATCTACAAATAAGCAGAAAATGTGACCTCTTGATATAATTCCAATGTAAAATCACTAATTCCATTGAAAAAGTTATGAATATCCATTTCTACCTGCTGGATTTCCACGAATAAGCTCCACCTTATGTCGAAGAATATGAATTTGCCTTTCCAGCTGTTTGTTCAATTCTACTTGTGTCTCATATCTGGTTTTCCATTCATTATCTTAAAAACAAATACAGAATTATGGTATTTCCCCGATTAGTTCATGTCACTTTAAGCAAAAGCATTTTTTAAAACTGTTCCTTTTAACTAGCTGGAGACTGAGAAAGTCTCCACTTAGTAATCCTCATAATGGGGATCTTTGTATACAAAAGAGATTGAAAATATAAATCAAGGAAAATTTTCACTAGGCTTACTGTGGTCAGAATATTAACCAACTCTGTGAATTAATATTATTCATAGTTTCATTAATAATTAACAAAAAAAATTTAGCATGGCCACATGTAGTATTCCTTAATCTCACATGTAAAGCATCACAGCTATAACAGTCATGTTTGAAAAGCGAAGACTTAAATTTTTAAACACAAATTTGAACCCCTGTAGTTCCTTCACAAAAGAATTATTTTTCTGTTTCCTAATCAATTAGGAAGACTTTTATAATTCACTTACCTTCATTTTCAACACTGTTAAGACTTTTTTCCAGTTCTGCTACAGTGTTTCCCAGTTCAAATATTGAGATTTCAAGCATCTGCCTGTGGTATTAAAAGAAGTCAACAAATACTGCAATAGCCAATAAATGGCTCTTCTACTAGTCCTATTATTGAAATTAGAAAAAAATAGATCAAATATATTTTCAGAAGAAGTATCTATTGGTCATTCCTATGTAGTTACATTATCTTGTCAATTTTTAAATGTATTTTTCTCCATGGATACTACAGTGCCTTTCAAACAATGGAGCGTTTCTACTTTGTGAATAAAATTACTTCCATAAAAACCCAAGATAGGTATTTCCCAAAATATAATAATTTTCTAGCAGATCATCAGAATTTAAAAAATGTAGAGGGGACACCGGCCCTAATTTTCATCTAAAAGAAGATGCCCAGTGAGTATGCTTTTAAAAACATGAATATGCCTGAGAGATGTGCTATTTGAAATTCTGAATTAATGCTTCATTTTGACTCACTGCTCAATGATTAATAGTCATTTTCTAAATTGCACCCATATCAAAACCAATCAAAACAAACTGTCTTTTATGACTATTAGAAAAGAAAGAGAGTAATTAAACTAAGATGAGTGTTAAAAAAAATACAGGAGCTGAAGCCACCATTTTTCAGTACCTTAAACTTAATATTGCAGGAAAAAATATTTTTGCCCATTGATTACTCCTGTATACTGGTCAGCCAGAAAACTGAAAGGTACCATGAAAACCAGGCTCCTTCTGCTTTGGAAGGTATGACCAGAAGCAGGAGGTAGCAGGGGACTTTCGTGAGAGCACAACGCACCTGCACACATCAGACAACGTGCCGAGTGACTCTCATTCTTCAAAGTGGCCAGATAATATTTTAGTGTGCTATAATGAATCCTGTCATCTTGATCTCGTCAAGAGGCAATTACTGATAAGTCACTGACTATATTCATGCCAACAGCCTGGTTCTTTGGAGAGATGTCTATGGAGAAATGCTCCTGCCTGTGAGATCCCGGTAAGTCAGACCACACCAGGATAGGTGCAAGCACAACACAACGCACCAAAATGCAGAAGCAGTTTGTGGTTTTGTCCTTTAAAGTTAAGTTTGGAAGGCCAAAAATTCAAAAAGGCAGTCAATGGTTATTGGGTACTTCAATTTTTCAGTGCCCAGATTGAGATATTCTGAAAGAACTGAGAACACAAACTGTGCAAATAAGGCCCTTTGGGAAATGCTTTACAATACCAGCATGATGATTGATGTCTTTGAATCCTTAGCCTAGTTCATTAAGATATGCAAGAGAAAATTATTAGGCTGTAATATTTTGGGGAGGTGTCATTGGGGTTTTTTTAAAGGAAGCTTCCATTGTCAACATAGATCTTCATTTTCTGAGCATGTTCAGGAGAAATGCTCTTCAAGAAGTAGTTATCTAGCCTACATGAAATCAAAGCTCTGAAGACAGATAGATTACGGAGAAACTGCATCACCTCTTGCACTTCTGTGCTCACATTCATTTGGTGACGCTTCTTTTTCATAGCTTGAAACAGATTTCAGCTGCAAGCTGCAGAAGCAAACTAACTGATCATAGGGAATTGAATAGGTAAGCTTGGAATAAGGAGGGCAAAAGAGCTGAAACAGCAAAGAAATATAAAGAAGAGTAATTTAAGGTAAGTCAAGTATGTTTTCAGTAAAAGAGATACACTAGAACAGTAGGACAGACATCTTGAATGGAAAGGGAGAGCTGGGTCTTCCAAGCCCTCTTTGTTCCATTGCTCTTTTTGTCCTTACCAACATCAGACAGGGGGCACATTGGCAAAAAAATGACAGTACTGGTAACTTGCTGGAGACAAAAAGCATGAGGTGAAACCTAGCCAAAGACAGCCTTGAAAAAAAGCTTAGACGCTGGAAAACCAAAGGAAATCTGATTGCTGCTGCCTGTTTTCTCCCACTCCAAATAAAAGAGGCAGATGGCTAGGAAGAAGAAAGACAAAATCCTACTACATTGCTGCTATCATTTCAACACAAATAGATAAGGTTTCTGCAAAGCAGATTTCTGTCAACTTCTCAGAGCTTAGAAAAGAGGAAATTATGATGACAGTGAGTGCTAAAATGGGATTTTTGAAAGGAAATAACACTGAAAATTAGAAACAGTCAAAGCTGTAACCAGAGCTGAGCTGTATCAAAATGAAATTGTTTTCCTTTTCAAAGAAATCTTAACTAAGTGCTCAGAGGCAGAGGGTTAACACAGGAAGAATGAGATCTTTAAATCCAGTGTTTCCAGTTTTCAATTTCTGTTACCATTTCAAGACTACATACAAAATTTATTTAATTAGATTTTATTATTCTTTCTGCACCGTTAACAAGACTGGAAGCCAAATTCCAATTATATTTTGTTCTGATGAATATATGTATAGAAATGGTAAATTCTCAGGTGTCACATCGTAATTGCTACACTGACAGAAAGTCTTTTTTTCCATGTGACAACAGAAACCAGTTTTAAAAAATATATATAATTGTTATTAAACATTGACTACTTCAATAGCACCCAGAATGCATCCAGAATGGATATTTTAGTCAGTGTATATTCAGTAAAATGCAATCCCTGCCCTGACAGAGAAGGGATGTAGATATAAATTTCTTTGAGCACCTTGGTAAATATTTCTGGGGTTTAATGTATCTGAGTATTTTGCATTTCTGGAATTATTTCCAATAGTGATAGGAAGTGAAAGTCATGCCATGTATCTGTTAGTGTGAATTTAATGCAGCTGTGTATAGCTGCCTGCCTGCCCGGAGACTTGGTCTGTACTTAGAGGGACTGCACTGTGATTTTACCTGCAACCTCACATGTGCTAAACATAATTAGACTATTCAAGGCTTATAAATCTTCTCCATGTCAATGGACAATTTACAGTCATCACAGAAGAAAGCCTATAAGTCCTGAAACCTCACATTTAAGTCATCATGGGAAGCTAACTACATCCTTGCATAGTAAGCATAACAAAAAAGCTCTTGTGAAGAAAGGGAGAAAAAAATGTGCAGTTCAGATAAAAATGCTCTGTTTGAAACTACAAATGAGAAAAATATGCTAGATTTCTTTTTAAGGCTGTCTATAGGTGTTATTTTACTTGACAATGGCAGCCACTTAGGATGAAAACCATTTTCCTGCATGTTTTGCTACCCAAATCTGGCTATGTGTCAAGCAAAAGGCTGCCTGAAGCAATTTTCTATAGTGGAGACAGAAACTAAGGACAAAACTCAGGAGAAGCTCGGGGCAAGTCATCAGTTCTAGGGCATCAGCTCTATAATATGGCAGAGCTTTTCTGAGTGCTGTAGAAGACAAAATGCACAGATGCCTTCAGAATCTATGAACAAAGCAGAAACAATATTGTACAGTGCAGAGGCACTACATGGAAGAGCACACACAATCTTGAAAGCTATGGACTCCTGACACTTGCAGTCAGCAGTGTGCTGGGAAAATGTTGCAGCTTTCCTGGCAAGGAAAGCCACAGGAAATGAAATCTCACAAGCTGAATTAACATATAATTCCATCAACACTGCTAAGTAGCTGACATGCATAAATATATGTCTTTAAGACCTCTTTGTCTAATAAGAAATACACTGCAGTATTATATGCCTTCTCTCTCTCCCCCAGAAACATTTGCCAAGACACTTCCTGATCAAAACACATACTGAATCTTGATCACAACAGTTCAGAGTCAGATTTAAGCTGACTTTCATTACAGTCAGAAAAAAAATTTGAAAGATTTCACAGTACTACATCCACAATCATTGAGAATCAGTAGGTGCATTAGGAACAGACCCCTTATGGACATGGATGATTCAATTTTCTCTGTGATGTAAAAATCTTTTCTTCATGACTGCTAAATGAGAGTGGTAGGTGGGCTGTCAGCAAGCTGCCTAAATGGCACAATAATCAGATATGCCAGTAAAAAGACAACAAGGGTGAGATGGCAGTGAAGGAATGCAGACATCCATCTGCAAGCCACTCATCCTCAGCTTGCTTTATACCCAAGGGAGTGAAACTGGCACCTCCTAGGGTGTGAGTCATCTCAAGCTAGAACAGCCAGGAAAAGTAGGTCAGATGAATCACACCTTCAAAAAGCCTTTCTGTATTCATTGACTATACACGCCACTGGTTTAGATGGAGATGTCTAACAAGCCTGGTCAGTGGCAATTAGGCTGAATAAATAACTCCTGAGAAATAGACAGTAATGTTATTGTCTATTTGCACACAAAGGAAATAGCTGTAGAATCCAACTGGAGCCGAAAGTCTTTTACTGTCATGCCATCACAATAAAGGTTTATACTAAGTAAATACTTTGCTTTTATCAGTAAATAAATCACCACAACTTGTCCTAGACTTTGGGCACAGTCTTGCAGAAGATCCTGAGGCATATTAGCAAGAACTTAAGGTAAGTAAATAATCCAGATTTTCATTAATTAAAAAAAAAAAAAAAAAAAATCTGAGCAGTGAAACAAAGCCTTTACAATTCAACTTTTTGCCTGAACACCAATAATATCAGAATCATGTGTGAGGTAAAAGAACTCGTGCATGCAAAGGATAACAGATCTATTACCCTGACACACTACTAAGTCAGGAGACTTATTAAAGGGTCATTTGCTTACTGGTGCAAGTATGTCCAAGCCACTTTTTGTACTAATGTTGGGTTTTCCCTTCCCATTAATGAATAAACATTTTATAAAGTCCCCAGTTGCAGGACTTGTTGAAAGAGGTCTACAGCTCAGACATTGAAAGAAACATTGTTCAGGAGAAGAAAGAGTTTGAATAGAATGCTTGAAAATGGTATGGAAATGTAAATATTAAGGGTGTGAATTAAGGCCACACAGGAGCTTCTGACATTTCCTGTTTTCATTTATTAACACTCAAAATGCAATCATGTTGTTTAACACAGGGAAAAATGTGTAACTTCCTATGCAATCTGGGAAAAACCCAATCCCACCAGACATAAGCATCAATAATCATCACAGCACTGAAACAACTGCTGCTTAAGCAAGGGGACTGACTGACTGCTAACAGGAACAAGTCCTCATTCCTGCAAAATTCACTGCAGAGATGTCGTACCTTCCCTAGAGACCTCAGAGATATTTACTGACAGTATGGAAAGGTGAAATCCAATTTTCCAGTTTTACTCAACATTGTGGAAAGAAGTGTGCATGAAGAGTGCCTCGTTGTCCATTTTATTAATCTTCCTGCAGCAAGGCATGCATTCATTTGAAGGTCTTCTCTGTTTTTCCCCCAATGTCGCTTCACATCCCAGTGAACTGGGCTTGCCTTGGACAATTTGATTCTCTCCACAGTGGCTGGTATGGGACTGTTTTTGGATTTGTAATGAAAACTGTGTTGTTAACACGGCCATGATTTGATTCCTGCTGAGCATTGTTTACACAAGGCCTTTTCTACCTCTCACCTCACCCGGCCAGCGAATGGGCTGGGGGTGTACAAGGAGTTGGGAGGGGCCACAGACGGGACAGCTGATGCCACTGACCAAAGGAATATCGCAGACCATGTGGTGCCATACTCAGTAATAGAAGCTGGCGTGGTGGGGCTTGCTGGGGCTGCCTTGGCTCGGGAAAGGTGTTGGTCTGCTGGTGGTGAGCACCTGGGGGTTTTTGCATAATTTGCTTTTCTTACATGTCCTTTTTGTTTTGTTTTTTCTCTTTTTACTTATTAAAGTGTCTTTGTCTTAACCACGAATCTTCTCACTTTCATCCTTCCGCCCCATCCCACTGGGCGGGGAGGAAGCGAGCGGCTCTGTGGTGTTGAGCTGCCTGCTGTGGTTAACCACGGCAGCCACCCTATCTTCCATTCCGGCTGACATTATGTATCCTGCTTCTTCGAGCTCCTAGCGCCACTCCCATGCCTTGGGCCAGCCCTTCCCGGTGCCCAGCAGCGGCAGCCGCGCTCCCACCCCAGCTGAGTCGCTCTGAGGAGGCTCCGGGCGGCCCCTGGGCCCAGCCCGCTCCCCCCGCCCGCGGCAGCAGCCGCCATTTTGCCGCAGGGAGGCGGCGGGAGCCCCTCACTGGCCGTGCTGCGGGGCCGGTCCCGGAGCTGCCGCCGTGCCCGGCCGCGCCGCATCCCCCGCCGGACTCACTGCTTCCGCCTCTCCCGCCCCAGCTCCAGCGCCAGGTGCTCGGGCTGCGCCGCCCGACGGCCGCCGTCTTCCCCCATTGTCACCGGCGCCCGCCCCGCTCGCGTCGCCGGCGTTGCGCGGGGCGACGGCTGCGAGCGCCCGGCGGAGCCCGAGGGAGCGGCGTGCTGAGGCCACCCAGTCCCCAGCTCGGGCACCCTTTTCTCCGCAGCCCCCGCGTCTCTCCCGCTGCCCAGGGAACGTCGAGAGGGGTGACGGGGCCGGACGCCACCGGCAGCCGCTACCGCAGGTAGCGCTGGCACCTGCCCCGGCCCCGACGGCCGCCGCCCGCCGCTGCTGCTCTGACGGCCCCGCGCTCGACGGGGCCATTCTGCCCTCTGTCCAGCGAAATGCCCAGCATGGGGCTCGGGCAGCACCAGAAATGGATGGGGAAAACGGGATACAGCTTTGGCCCAGTTACAGAGTTTTGACCCTGTAGGCTGAACTGTGTGCTGATCTTTTCATGACCTGGGAAACACAAATGTGTGCAGATTTTTTTTAAACATTTCTTCTGGGTGGAAAGTAGCACGGTTTTAAATAAATGCAGTGACCCACATGTGAAGGCAGACACAGTGGGGTGGAGCCTGGCCTTACAGAGTGCCCAGCCCGTCTTTTAGCACCCTCAATAATTGTGATCTGTGCTGTGCACAAATCAGTGCGTAAGACCCTAACATGAAACAGAAGAGTTTAGAATAATCGGCCTTATCATCACTGATCAAGTCAATGGTATTAGTCAATACATACTGGAAAATATTTTAATTATCTTACATTGGTCTGGATTCATGCCTAAACATGTTTGATGTTGCATTTTTCAAACAATGACTTTCAGATCAGTTCATGGGTTTCTCAAGGTAAATCTTTATGGGATGAGTTAATCAGATTAATGCTGCAAGAGTGGTATCACCTCTGTCAGGTTTGCCCTGTCACCTCCTTTGGGTGCTTCAGTGCCAGCTCTTGACATTTGTGTGACTCTTCAATGAGCTAGTACAGCTCCTGAAACATGGAAAACTTACAGCAGGGAAAATGTTTAATGTTCTCAGTTGCTGCTGGTTGGTGATCTGAAGTGGCTCACCAGCTGCATGGAAAAGCACCAGACTTGAAGCAAGGGACAAGGTGAAACTGGGAGTAATTAGTGTGCCCTTAGATCAACTCACCATTTAACAGGACCTAATGCTCACTAGAGGAACTATCTGTTCACTTTTTCAGGAAGAAGGTGGACTGTAATTTCCTTTACTATTATGAAAAAGGGTATGGTTTTCTCAGTTCAAGTAATTCTGTTGCACGAGTAGCAAGCCAAATGCCATAGCCCTACCACTTGCTGGGTAACAGGAACTGCTTTAAAAGTTTAAAACATGGGTTATGTATTACCATTACTTTAACACAGCATAAATCAGTATTGCCATCCAAAAGTCAGTCCTGAAATGTTGTGAATTCCAGTCCTAAAGTGGTAGTGTGTCACATTGGAATTGCCCTATCTAACACCTCACTGATAGGATCTAATAACTGGGAGTAATCAAGTGGGAAGCTTGATTCTAAGAAAAAGCAATTTTAATTTCACTTGACTGATATATATTAGAGCAGGAGATGATTTTTGAGTCTCAAGTTATAACTGATGCTATCAGCTAATCAATGAATTATCATCTTTGGTGTGGGCTGAATTCAAAATTTTCTGATATAATTTAATCAAGAAACAAATTTAGAAGAGTGCTGCACTGTAACTGCACTTAAATTTAGCTGCTCATTTTGTCTTCATGTTTTACCTTTTTAAGATTCACATTGGAAACACATTTCATAACAAACCAATAATTTAAGTAATGACTTGGACCTAGGTTAGCATTCATAACTCGCTGAGTGTACTGAATATTAACAGCAAAAACTTCATTCAGTAACCATTTCTGTTGTTACCAGTTTTTGTGAACAAATGCTTAAAGATTAATTTAACCAGCCTGATTAATTGTTCTCAATGGGTGGGCACATTCAGAAAGCTCAGAAAGAGCCCTGGAATCACAAAGAAGTCTGAGAACAGAGGTTACAGGGGAACTAAGGGCTGTATCCCAGCCCACAGTGTACTCTCACTGCTCCAGGAGACTTTTATTTGACCTCTTCTCCAGGATACTTTGAGGTCCCACCCTCACTCAGGGATTACTAGGTGTCTTAACCAGGTAAGCTCTCAGGAACCAGGTCACTGTGCACATAAGGATAAGCCCAGACCACAGTGGTTGCATTGGCACAGCACAGCAGATCTGACTGGGTGCTTCACCTGAAGGTTTGGGAACTGGAGTGGGAGAAAAGCAAAAGTGTCTTGTGGACTGAGGTCTTGTGTGAGTGTGTAAAACCGAATGAGTATTTTTAACAATCACAACAGTAACATAGTGACACTTGCAACACATGAGAATTTTCTTCCATTTCTGTATTCCAAATAAATCAGTTAAAATTAGATATATGGCTACCACTACATGCATTATAGTTTTAAGGCTTTTAATGGGTTTTTTTGAGATCAAAAATTTTAATAAGGTCAAGAAACCTGGTCACAACACAATGTGTTTTGAAAACAGAATTTTATACTTAAATATGTAACTTTAGATTATGTGAAGGAATTAAACAGCTAGAGTTATTTAAAAGCAAGGCAGACCAGTTGCTGAAGGCATAAATTAATCTTTACAAAGAAGTAGTTATTTCTGTAGCATCAGTAACTAAAGTTTGATGAATGGCTGTGTGGGCAAGGGGAAACTTGTGGATGTTGTATATCCTGACTTTACCAAGGACTTTGATGTAGTCTCCCATAGTACTTTTATAGCCAAATTGGTGAGTTCTAGATGGGATAACTGGGGCATCTGACTGGCATCAGACTGCTGGAAAATTGGCTGGACTGTCAGGCGTAAAGTGTGGTGATCAGCAGTATGACTGCTTTGGATCAGTACCTGAGCCAATACCCTTAATTCCTGATTGACAGCCTGGAAGACTGAGCACCCGCTCAGCAAATTTGATGATGATGATGAGTTGAGAGGAGCAGCTAGTATGCAGGAGGAATGGGCGACCATTCACAGCTAGGTGTAGAACCTGGAGAAACAGGCTGCTGAAATGAACCTAATGGAATTCAACGAAAAACAAGTGCAAAGCCCGGTACCTGGCATGGGTAAAGCCCATGGATCGATACAGGCTGCAGCAGTGTCTAGAATACAACATTGTAGAAGACACAGGTTCACTAGTGAAGAAGCTGCCATGAGCAAGCAACACCTTGCAGCAAACAAGGCTGAAGGACTCCTGGGCTGCCACAGCAAGGGCATGGCCAGGAGCCTGAAGGAGGTGGTTCTTTCACTCTCTTCAGTACAGGCTGAAGTGCTTAGCTTTCCCAAACAAGTCCCAAGGGCTGCATTATGTCAGGAACTGACCTATGTTCAGGCTGGAGAAGAGAAGGATAGAGTTTAGTATTGTAATCATCCATGTACTATGAAAGCGTAAACAACATGGAGAAGCCAGTTTCCTCCAGTGTGCATGATGGAAGGATATGCAGTGGAATGCACCTGAGTGCATATAAAAATGTTTGGCTTAGTATAAGGGAGAAATCCTGACCAGAGTCAAGCTGGGCAAAAGTTGCCCAGAGGGGCCGTGAAATCTCCATCCGCGGAGATAATCAAAACATGAGCTAAATTGGTGCGGAGTACTGTGCTCCAGGCTGGACCCGTTTTGAGCAGAAGGGTGGGTTACAGATCTGGGAGTTCCTTCCAAAACTGCTCAGCATGTTTTTTGTAGGGGAAGGTAATTTTACCAATTCTTTTTAAAGGAAAACAGATTTGGTCAGAGGACCTTAAGAAATGGGCTGGTTTTAAACCAGCATTAAACAAACCAACCAACCCACCCTTGGAATCTAGAGGAACCCATTCAAATACAGGGGTTTAGACTTGAGATAAGGACAGTGGTTTATATCTACAACGATGAAAATGCCAGAGATGACAGTAGCTTAGAATGACTAAGAGATCATTAAAAGTAATCCTCTCAAGATTTCAGGCCAATATTGTAGCAGAAAAGACTTTGAATTAATTTGGAAATAGGAATGCCTAGGAAATCAGATTCATGCACTACACATCTCAGTAAGACTTCTAGGACTGCCATGTATCAAAAACTGGTCAGTATTCAAAGAAACAAAACCAAGCTGTGAATAGAAAGCAAACCTAAGACCGGAGGTTTGGGGGGCTCAATATATAAAAGGGAGCTGAGATAGGGCAGTGAATGTGAGAAGACTGTTGTATATGGTAGAGGAAGTGGGGAGAAACCTATGGAGTTGCCACTCTGACCCCAAGAAGTGGCAGGTGAAGCGCTAGGTTAAGTTCAACAGCATCATACTCTCAGCTATGAGAATTAACTAAACTTTGGAACAATGTGTAAAAGGGAAGATCATGGATATATCACATTACAAACTGTAAAATGGGGTAGGCATCATTCAAAAAATAGTTTTAATCCATTTTGAAAGACTGGGTACACATGAAGAGAACAACAGCAGGTTGAACAGGATACCACTACTTGCCTGATACCAATGGCATTTAGATGGTTTTTTTTCTCCTCAGTGTGCTACAACTTGGTCTCTTGAAGACTGTAACAACTTGATCTTAACTGTTGTTTTAATACAGCTTTTGGTTTTGATGGCTTATAGATGAAACTAAAAGGCATGAGCTATATGTAAAGCTCTGAAAGGGAGGGAGAAGGAAGATAGAAATGCCTACATCCCTATTATAAATACAGTTGATAGCAACAAAAATGCTTTTTCTAGTGTGAAGTATTTAGCAGTCTTTAACTGGTTACACAAGCTGGCAAGGATCAGATTATAGTAACAGAAATTGCAGCGCACTTTAGATGGACCTTTTTAGTTTGAAATAATTTAAGCTCTAGTTGATGAGCTTGTTTGTACTGTAGACATACCCCCAATACTGCTACTTTATTACTTCTGAAGTTCTAGTTTTTCCACTCACTGATCCATATAGGAGCATCATACCATAAAAAGATCAAGCACAGATTAACCAATTTTATCTTTATTTCCATAAATCACAGTTACACTTCAAGTGGTTAGATCCTTTCTTTCACATTTCTCACCTTAAGCAAATCCCTGCAGCAACTACCACAAAATACGCACCTATTACCATTCTAAGAGATTGAAGCTGTTTCTGTATTCTTTCAATCTTCTACTTATATATTTCCCTTTGCCAACAACAGTTTATAGTTATTTTCTCCATTTATGTGAAATGGAGATAAGTTGTGAGTTGTTGGCATTCTGCCTGTTCCAGGTCCAGCCAATATTAGAATGTGCAGCAGCTTTAAAACTCAATATTGAAGTGTTAAATAAGTAGCAGTGTCAAAGCATCCCAAGGATTCAACATACTGAGTTATTTTACACTGTGCTACAAACAGGGTGACAAATCTACACAGTAATGTCTATTCTAAACAACTCTTCATTAAAAGGGTTTGTCTTCATAGTCTTTTTATAGACTTCACACCCTTGTGCAACTATGAATTTAATGGAATAAAGATGATGATGATTAGAACTATTTGTTCAAACATTAGGACTCTTCCACTAGGAGGCCATATAAATAATCTAAATCTTTCTGGATCTGCTGAAAAGTACAGAATGCATAGAATTTCCTAGTGTCCTCTATAGAATATTTTCACAGAAAAATACTTCCATTTATGCAAAACCATACTTACCCTCTCTACATAAAAACCTGAATTTCAAAGAATCTTTGTATATTCCTTATGGAGTCAACTGGAAATTGCATTTTTCTAGACCTGTAAATACGCTCTTTTACAAGAGATGCTTGGTATCTTTGGTTTACTTATATGCTGGATGAGAAAAAAAGAAGTCTGAAAGGGAATGACTACCTAGTTACCTGAGGTTCATCTTTCATTTCTCCTAACATGAACTTTGGATAGGATCAACTGTTCTGTAGGTGAAAAGAGAAATTCTCTATAAAACAACAAAACATAATGATTATTTTAGTAGTGCATAATAAATAAGACAAGGCTGGGTTAGTAAAACTAACGCTTAAGGATAGTTATAAAGCCAAAACTAGTAATTTTGCTTGTTCCAGAATTAGCAATCCTACTCTTTCTGTATCACCACCTTCTTTATAAATATAAAGTGTTACAAAAATATTCTTAATAGTATTTCTATATTAATCTATTATTATATATATTATTTTGAAAAAGTGCTTAAAGAGGCAAGTATATGAACTGCAAACTCATATCCTTCCAGTTGCCTAAAGTCCTGATCCAGTTGTTTAAACCCCTTGTTCAACACAAGAGTTGACAACTTTCATTTTTCCTCCTACAAATGCTCTCCCTACTTTTACATTTTCATGTCAAATTAAGTAACAGTTGTTTGAAAAGTACAGTGTGACTTATGTTCAATCTCAGATGAGCAATGTAGTTACTTCTAAATAGAAAGTTTCATCTCTAATGTAAGGCTTTGAAAAATATTTAATTGCTTTCACTTTTTACCCTTCTTCTCATTTTCCAGTACTTTATATTCATCTAGCACAGCATGGCCAGTTTCCTTTGCAGTTCTCTTCACAACAGATTTGATACCAATATTTTCAATGTTAAATGCTGTCACACCAACATTGATTGCAGAATTCATAGCGTTGTCTGTAGCATGGCCAGCATCTTCCCCATACCTAAAGAAAGAGAGCAGTTTTGTAGATTTGTAATACTTAGTATTTTAAGCTTCACTGGAATTCTTTTGAAAGCAAAAATTTAGGCATTACCAAAAATAAATAATAAGCACAATGCTTGAGTGTCTAAAGAATAAAATTAGAATTTATGAAGCCATTTGAGTAAGGATGCTCCTCTATCAGTTCAGTTGCTCTGTGAAAATACCAATATGCTTCTACCCTTTTTCTTCAAGTACCCTTCCAGTACCTCTTTACCCTCTTAATTTTGAAGAGTAGAAAGCTTATCTACAGACTCATAAGAAAGGGGGGGAGAGAAGTTTCATACAGTAACTAAAGATTCCTTTTCACCTAAGTTCTTAGGTAAAATTCCTATACCCTCTACATAGAAAGCTAACTGTAACCTTGGCTGCATCCAAAGAAGCATGGCCAGCAGGACAAAGGAGAGGATTCTGCCCCTCTGCTCTTCTCTTGTGAGACCCCACCTGGATTGCTGCATCATACAAAACCCCAAGAGGCTCAACAAAGCTGACTTGAGGACGCGATGAAAATTAGGAAGACATAACCGTTGATCTTTGCTATGGGCTGTGAGTCCAGCTAATTCTTTATGCTTTAGTGGGCAAGTTGGCAGTCTCATACTAATGACTCAACTGTGTACAGAGAGCACACTGAAGGAGGACAAGATTGCAGTGAGAACAGTAACTGCAGTGGTTCTGGGTAGCCATATGTTTCCCCAGAGAGCACTGCAGTCAGACAAATCAGGCCAAAGGGAAGTATTTCTGGCAGAATCAGAATCCCAGCAGTCAGCAGAGTTACTTTTTCCCCGTGCTTGTTATGACCAGAGATTCTTTAAGTACCTCGAGATAAGGCTAGGGAGAAGCAAAGAGTATCAAAGAATCCAAAAATCTGTTATATATCAGTACAGCACCCAGAGCATATGGCTGGAACTAACAATGAAACTGAATAAAAAGAATTAGTGGGGTTTTTGTTTTGTTTTTAATTGTCTGATAGAGCAACAGCCTTGAATCATCAACACTGGATTTGTAGGTCACAGAATTAATCTCACAGAAAAAGTATTTGTCAGTTTGATTAGTTTGCTATTTTGATTATTTTCACCTCAGGAACATCATAAGCCAGTATAGTATCAGTAAAATAAGTAACCTCATTTAAAGTAAGACGGTAGCTTATCCAATACAGGAAGACTAACAACTTCTTAATGTCTGGTAGCTAATTTTTTAGTTTGCCAGTCTCAATTGCATAAACGTTTTTTTGGGTTTTTTTTTAATTGTGCAGATATGTACACTGCATTTATCTAAACAGCTTTTTTAAAAGGTAGTAGCATGGGACTTCAGCAGAAATATTACTTCTGAAGCTACGTTTCCCCCATTCCAATCAACATGCACATGATGAGCATCTCTTTATAATTCCATCCACAAAGGTACTGCAGCTAAGTTTTAGCCTTTTTCTTTTATTTAGATATACTGATGGTGCTCCTTTAGCTTTGTTTCCATGAAGTGGAATTTAGCTCACTCACTGGTATTTTGAGTGGCAGAAATCTTTGTCACTGAAATAAAAAAAACACCTTACAAAAGGGAGATTATGTAGAATTTTAATATAATTATAAGGATAGATTTTAAAGATTACACATCAAATATTTTCGATCATATTACAGTTAGCTGCAACAGGTAGTTACTTATTGTTTTTCACTCTTAGTGTCTGTTGTCTGCTGATGTCCATGTTTCCTATATTTGTATCTAAAACAAAAGCATTAATATGAATTTATGTGAAATAAGTACCAGTACAATTCCTCCTGAAATTCCTACTGAAAACAAACATTAGTAATAAAGCACAATTGACTAGAACTTTGCTATTGGGCCTCCCATTTGAAATGCATCACAACACAATCCTGAATGCCAATGTATGCTGATGTTTATCTTATTACCATCTGCTTGTAGCCTGTATGCACTTTCAGCAATCCTTTTAATAACTCTTTTGCTCCACTTATCACTGATTCCATTTAACCTGCTTGCTTTTGCTTACTCTTCACTTTCTATTAAATCTACTGCCCTTTTTGTGAGGGGTGCATTTCATGTGTCACAGTTATTTCTGCAAAATATATTCCTTTATTCTCCACAGCATCTTCCAGTACTTGCATACAGCTCTCATCTTTCCATCATCTTAGTAACATCATCTTTATCCCAAATGTTACTGTCCTTTCCCCCACTATCCTTTTCTAAGAACATTTGTATTTTACAAGTCAAGCCTGTTCTATTATTGCTATATATGCCTTAGATTTCCTTTAAAAATTGTCTTTTTTTGTACATTCCTGCTTTAGCCAAACCTGCTGATAGATGAGGTTCTTTCATTTTTCATAAATTTAGCTAAGTTTGCATAAATTCAGGATTGAACCTGAGAGGTTTAAACCAGTAATTTTTTTCATAATTATATTATACCACAGAGCAAAGATATAAATCTGAACATTATTTGTAACACAGCCTGAAGCTGTAATAGTTCTACAAAGGACTAAAAAATACTTCCTACAATCATTTACTCGTTTCAGATTTTTGCATACAGGAGATGCTCATCGTAATGAGTAATGAGTGCAGTTACCACTTTATCACGTGCTACACAATTACAGGAAAGCAGGTATTTCAGTTAACTTTCCTGCACTTTCATAAGCTTTTTCTCTGCCAGTATTGAAACACAGTAACAGTGTGCTGTAGAAGATAAAAACAATAAAAACATAACTTACTTGTATTTGACCGTTTTTACAGTCTCAGTTGAAACACTTTTAGCAATGCACTTCGCTGCACTTTCTAAACCTTGCCACACTGTTGAAAATCCTGTAGGAAACAATGAGCTTATTTGAGTTCATGCCATTAAAAATATGTAATTTTAAAAAGTGTAAGGAATTTTTATTACCTTGAACTCCACTTGCTGCTACAACCAGAGCACCATCAAAAGTAGATTTGCCATCTTTATCTTTCTTAAGGGATTCTGGAACTAATTTGCTGCCATGCTTCTTCACGTGTGGAGCCAGCTCCTTTCCAACACAGCTCGCTATAGAACACACTCCTTCAACTACCATAAAACAACAGTATGCAAATTACTTAGTAAGAACATAGAATATCCTTCTTTAAAAATCTTTACTCATAATTAAAAGGAAGCTTCACTGAAGTCTTAAGTGATGCTTCTATTTGAATATGCTTATTTGAAACAGACTTTAACCTACATCTAAGTGCCAAACTGATATAGAGCGGCTTTACTTTTCAGGTTCTACATAGCTCCAAATCCTAAGAAAAAAGTAAGGTTGGCCTTGTGGCTAAAAAGTGCCTTACAAGAAATACATACTTATCTCACACTCAAATTTCAAGAAACTGTTTCCATTGCTTTGTTATCTCCAACTGCAGATAAGGAACAAGCAGCTACTTCCCTGACTTGTCTTCTGTAGAAGTCTTTCTTACAAGCATTCCAGCTCTTCAAAGTGGTTTTATAACATCAGCATAATTTACTTTTAAACTTGGATGAGTGACTAGACAGTAAATATAAACATTATATGCAAATAAATAACAAAATGAAGTTACCGAGAGCTGTTACGGTTGTCAGGCACCTCTGAACACCAGGCCATTTCTATCTGGATGTTTATACATCAAGTCAAATAGACTTGTTTCAGGTGTGTGTGTGTTTAGAATTATGCACACACACATTCTCTAGTGGTACTTCATGTTAGTAACCAGTGAGAGTAGAGCTTTCAAAATACATGGTTATCAACTTAAAATAAAAGAGATACCATTTTGAATTAACTATCTAAAACTTTCAAAAGCATGTCGAACTTCAGACTATATGGATTATTCTTTTAGGAAAGAAAAGGATATCTCAAGGCCAAGTAATATGTACTAGCCCTAAAGCACGTCTCTTGCAGGAGATAACCAGGCACAAGCTATGGTCTCTGTATTTTATCAGGTCAGTACCTCCTCTAGTTTACCAGCTAGAGAAAACAGCTTGCATTTTACTTAGTTTTTATTATTTAAGGCAAAAATATTATATTCTGTAAGATGGAAATTTTTACCTAATAATTGGCTGACTTTCACAGCTCCTCCAGTAGCCTGTTTTGCTACGTGAAGACCCTTTGCTACTGTTGGGTTGACTTCCACAGGCTTTTCTTCTGGTTGAATGTGCTCTCGCAGTTTAGAAGCTCCTTTGTGAATAGCTTTACCAGTGTATTCTGCTCCTTTCATTAGGCCCCAGCTTACCCAAGATGCACCTTCAAGGCAAAAATTGTTTTTCTTAGTATGTACAGTTTTACAAACTAGAATTCCTTCAGCTATCTCTCCTCTGCCTCTGCAACAATGACTTCAGAAACATTCCTGATTACAGTCTGCAATTATATTCTCCCCTGAATTGGCCAGCATAGAAGTCCTGCAGTAATTTCTGCACCTACATCACCACTTTTTAAATTAATTTTATTTCATTTTAATACAGCCAGCCCATGTCCAAATGTCAGCCTAATACAGATACTCAGTTTTTTTAATAGATATGCAAGCACCAGCTGAATCAGAAGTAATAGAACTGCATACCTCAATGCTATTAAGTCATGAAAACATGCAACCCAACTCTTTCACCTTCTTTGAAGATTCGTATTTATTACAATCAGCTGGTGGTCATTAGTATATTCCAAAGGTTCTCAGAGGAATAAAAACCCACATGTTTATCTGCAGAAATCACAACAGATGCCTGCTGTAATAGAT
The DNA here is from genome assembly GCA_013397935.1 of Dasyornis broadbenti. Taxonomy (NCBI): domain Eukaryota; kingdom Metazoa; phylum Chordata; class Aves; order Passeriformes; family Dasyornithidae; genus Dasyornis; species Dasyornis broadbenti. Next base: position 950,852 of record VZRN01005098.1, read on the forward strand.
GTTCATACAGGGCTAAAAGTGTTCTGTCACAGTGGTTTGAGTCACAGCAGGTGATATTCTAACAGTCAAATGAGGAGTCAAACTCATTTGCAATGAACCAGCTGTTGGCAATGGATTTGTATTCTGCATGGTTTTTATAAAGCTCATCAGGGCATCCTTAGATGATCAACACTGGAACTAGTGAACAACTACTTTTGACCACTCAGCTTCTATCAGCACACATGACAGGTGAAAATACTGTTTAAATGTCACTCATGTTGGTTTCTATTCAACACAGTCCCCTTATTACAACTGTACCTGACAAGATTCCATGGGCAACTTTCTCACTCCATTCTGGTAATTCTTTCTGATCTTCTGCTTCTTCAGGTTGTGGCTGGATATGTACAGTCTGAGGTAAGTGAACTGCATCACTAGAAGCTTCTGAAGGCTGACAAGTGAAAGCAAACATCTGAGCATCTACTTTGCAACATATCATCAGGATTTCTGGTTTAGATCATACACATCCTTTATCAAATAATACTAATGTTGTGCATGCCTTCGGTACAGAAGTGTACAGAAACTCAGGGGAAATTTAAGACTCAATTACTTTTTCACAGAAAAAGTACACATCCAAAAAAGCTTATCAGACAGGTCAGCTTTTTTGTATGCTTTTTACATCCAGCCAGTGAAAAGATTTGTTTGCCAATGCAGCCATATGGCCTAATAGCTAAGCAGGGAAAATTTACACAAGTTCAGTAGCAAAACAGATAAAAGACTTCTCCATCTCTCATTTTTCTCTTCTCAGACAGAAGCCACCTCTGTTATCATTCAGCATGGGAACTGCAGTCTTTGGTTAGAGAATCCAGCTGCACTAAAGGAATGCAGCTGTTCTGGTTGTTTTGTTCCTCATGCTTTCCTCCCAAATTCAAAAATAAAGGAGTTTATTCATGCTGTGTGCTGTTGCTGCTTTTTCAGACTGGCACAGCCAAGGAAAACATCAAACTGCACAATAGTGACCCCTATTTAAAGCTGGGTGGACAGGTTCTGTGTGACTTCATGTCAAACTCTACAGTTTCTAGAGCAGATGTTAATCATTCAAATACAGCAACCACCACCACCACCACAGGCTGCTTAGTGCTTTTAAAAAGTGTAACATCACTTTACACAGTTCACAGACAAGGTATAATTAACCTTTAATTACAAAAAGCTAAAAAACTCGTAACAGATTTAAGTTTTTGTTAAAAGAACTTCTCCAGTGTAAAAGTTAAATAAAATCCCCAAATATCTCACAGATTGAAAACACTGCTAATTAATGAGAGAAAGAAAAAAAATTTTGTTTAGTCTAGAAGAGTCAAAATGAAAGCATTTATAGATTAAACCCATAGGCAGAACAGAACACACAATACAGAATAGTATTTGCTATTTCATAGAATTGTTAAAATTCCCCTGAAATATTTACTGGACATAAAAGCAGTGTATTGCACATAGCTGAATGTTGTAGTAAAACCAACATTAACAGAAAAGAGTAGACTAGAAGGTAGAAGGCTGCTACCCAGAAGGTTAACCATGTATCACTGACATGTACTACATCATCAATTACTGCTTGACAGCAGTGTGAAATCTCATGTTCAGAAAAGGCCTTCAGCATGTGACCAAAACACTCTGGGGGCTGTGCAGGAGAAATTACCTCGATAAACAGGTAAAAGTAAAAAACAAACAAAAAAAACTATTAAAAGTCCCAAACTATGTTCCAGATGTAATTTAGTTACACCAGAGTTTGTGTCACTACATAGAATACCAGTCAACAAGACTTCTAAGAACTATACTAAGGAGCAGAAATGGATTCGCTAACAAGACAGGTGACTCTATTGTATTTGTATTAAATATAGTTGTCAGTTAGATCCTCATGAGTATTATGCAAAATAGACACATTGAATGGCCATCAGACTAGGCTTTGAAATATTTGTGCTATATCACAGTTTTTAAAATTTCAGAAATATGCTGATTTGAAAAATGTGGTAGGTTGCAGTAACTGAATCGGTGTTTGACAAGAAACCAAACAACAAAAACCAACCAAACAAAACAAAACAAAAAAAACTACAGGACACAGCATACACAGCTGCTGTCAATCAAATCAGCCATTCCAACATGCATTTCTGTGACTTTTTTTTTTTACTGTAGAATTCTGGAATGTCCTGGCATTTACCTGGACTTTGTGGCCAGACCTCTGTTTAAATTTATCTTCAAAATGTGCTCTCTCAGTTGCTGGGAGCTCTGAAGATAACCCTACTCTCTCATGAGATCCTGGCACCTGCGACATCGTATCAGGGAACATTAACAAAAACATGTCGTTTTAGGAAAATAAGGAACCAATGAGATATCAAATTTGAACTACTTCTACACAGAAAAAATGACACAATTTTATCCAGTCAATATCACATAATTCTGTAGTACTTTCCCCTTTTAAGTAAAAATTAGTGGGCTCCTGTGCTAGTGAAATTCCCTGCTGAACTCACCAGGATTTATACCATAACAGAACTCTGCCCTCATGGGATGGTCCAAACTGGTCATTTCATCATCACTGCATTCACATTTTGGTGATTCAACAAAATTCTTTCATGAAAAGATTTAATCATGCTATCATCTTTTAAGTAATTACTGATTACCTCTCTTCCAGAAATGATGCTCCAGTAATGCTTACAGTAATATTTCTCACTTTGTTTCAAGTCACTGAATCTTATTGCATCTTTGTTAGACTGTGGGAGGGGGGGTATTTGCTATTTTTTCTACCTGTCAACATTTTACTGCAGTAAGGCATCAGATTTATCTATTGTGAGATCCCATTGGAAGGCAGATTTTTAAGGTGCATACTGTTTTCACAGATCTTCTCTGAGGTGGCTTAACATTTTTGAACTGCAGATACATTTGGGCACAATATTCCAAGAATGGTATCCTCAAAGCTACACAGAGAGTTCTGTGCACATACCCACAAGGAAAAACATGGTCTCTCCTGAAAACTTAATTTCATTTGTGGGTCCTATGTTCTCTTTTGGAAAAATAGAGAAAATATAAAAAATTGTCTCAAATTCCGCTCTGTGCTTACAATTTAGTATTCTAAAATTTCTGTCCTCTCATCTCATAGGACCTACAGTTTCATTACAAAGCTGCTACTTTATCTATTTCTCATCGATGAGCTTACCAACCAAGACAAAAATTTGTCATTTTACACAACTAAATGTAAATATGAGAACATATTGATGATTTACACCTTTCCTTATTGGCTTGTAACAGACAGCCCAGAAATTTACCTGGATTCGTAGGTCAGACATCTGTTTCAAGAGATCCTCAAACAGCTCTCTGTCAGCTGCAGGAAGTTCTGAAGACAGCACTACACCCACGTAGGACCCTGGTATCTGGGACATTGTGTCAGGGAACATGTAGACCCCAGTATTGCAGCACAGAACAGGAGACTGGTTACACATTAGAGGATACAACCAGTCACAAACCTAGAAAAGACAAGCATATGAAAGAATCAAAGGATGCTTTTAAAAAGAAAGACAGGCAGAACATACTGAATATAAGCACCACAAACTTGATTTTCCATAAAGTTTCTAGTGGAACCTTCTCGTAAGAGCTCCCTGCTGATGGCAGCAAGGTTGGAATTAAATGATCTTTATGGTCCCTTCCAACCCAAACCCAAATGTTTTATGATTCTATGATGAAAAATAAAAAGCCTTATGCCGTCTTTAAAAAAGTAAGAAAGCAAAACAATCCCCAAAAAACATAACCCATGCAATTCTAGAAATAGCACTCCTGGTTAGTTCTGACAGTCTCATATAGAGAAAATATTAACTTTCACAGGACTGTAGTTCAGGCTGGTACCCTCTTAACTGAAGTCTCGTTTTGAGGCCCAGATGAAAAGAACTGTCAAACAAGTCAGGATTCACAGTGTCTCTACCACCCTGTAGATTTCAGGACAGGCTTATTTGATAGGACAAACAGAAACGCATGGCTGTCGCTGGCCTACTGTTGAAGACTGCTAACATGAGTGGAGCTGAACCAGCAGACCCCAAACCAGCCAATCTTAACAGTAACAAGGAGATCCAAAGTCAGAATCCAGACCAGAAACACAATGCTCATTACAGAACAGGCCCACATGAAGCAAGTAAGGACTGAAAAAGTCCACATAATGTATCTTCTTTATTTGTAGTTCTGAGTCTGGATTAACATGGACCCTCAACTTTCAAATTATCAGTTGTCATAACTGCAATACCTTATCACTAACTGAGAATGTAGTGGGTAGCACTCAATCCCATTTTATACTGATTTGTTACAACAGATGAATCAACACGTCTTCTCTATGTGAGGAAAGAAGTCAATTCTGATAAATTAAAAGACATATTAAGTCAACTCCTTTACGTATTGGAACTCACCAGAACAGTCAGCACTTGAAAACTTTGGGAAGACACACAGGTGCTTTTCACAGAAAGAGTTGTAAAAGTGTGTACTTGCAAAAAACTGTTTCTGCAACACCTGTAACATCCTTCATATTATCACACAGATACTTAGGCTCAGAGGTGCAAGAACTTAAGAAGAGTGCCTGTTAAGAGTTTTACGTCAGTTCTTGAAATTTTAATTAAAGGAGAAAATTGTTTTCCTGTTACCTGAAGAAATGCAGGTGGACGATTCCGAGCAGCTTCACTATCTGTATCCAAGAACTTCACGATGCGCAGATATCCAGGATATGAAGGAGCACTAACCTGCCCATCAGGAGTCACAAAAAATATCTGTACTCCTTGGGGAATCAAGATCAGCTCATCTGCATCCACTCCCAGGTTTTCCAGGGGAGGTGGCTGAGCACACTTGTTGCTGTAGTAGTCCTCACTCACAGAAGAAAACTCCCCAGAGTCTGTGCCATAAGACACAGTAAAATGGCCATTGGTAGCTTGAGGAGTATAGGCAGGAGGTGCTTCGTTTGGCAGACAAAGAGGTTTCGCAGATGACGGACTCATAGCTGGAATTTGCCCCTGACTCACAGCTGCAACACCTCCATCTGCTGCAGGTGGCTGATGCGGTACAAACAGAGAACGAGGGGCAGGGGGTCTTTCTGGCTTTTCTTTGGAAGGAATAGATGGGTATAACTTGGGCACACCAGGAGGACAATCCATAGTAGCAGGACTTGCTTGTCCCGGTGGGGTGTTTTGCTCTAGGCTGCTGAGTCGAGCACGAACATTTTGCAGGGTCTCCCTCATCTTCTGTTGCATTTGTCTGGCAGACTCCCACTGGGACCCGACACACTCAGGACCCTCTGATGGAATGCTAACTCCTCGGAGCAAGTGGTCAAGCCCTTGCTTATAGTAACTTCTTGCCTCTTCCTTTTGACCCAGTTCATCTGTATTCAGTCCTTTATCGATAAAAATAAAGGCTTTCCTGTACTCTTCATTAATGGCTTTAATATTTGCATCATCTTGCATAACCGGATCCTGCAGCTGTTCCATTACTGCGAATTGGAATAAAAATCAATAAGAATATACAGAGAGAAAGACAAACAATGTTTACCTTAGAATAAAATGTCTTCTTAATGATGACCATACTGCATGTATTAGCAGAAATCTATCCAGTTGCTTGGAACAATGTCTGCCATGTTATGGTTATTTCCTAATAACATTCAGATTCAGCTGACATGATTCCAAGACAGCAAGGAATCTATAACCATCAAATCTAGTTACATCACAGATATTTATTTCTTAAAAGTTAAATATCAGAAGAACATGGACATGCCTGATACTAAATTTTTCATGTTCAAGATCAGTAGCAAACAAGGGGAGTAAACAAATAACTTTAAAAAAATCTAACTTTTCCAAAAACATCTCTAAGGTATTAAAAATTCAGTTACCATTCTGTCTATTTAAATAAAGGCTGAACTTACAAACAGTACATTTCCATTTGAATAATTTAAGAGAAAGTACTCAACAGATTTGAACAAATCTTGACCAACTTGAACGAACATCAACACACAGACCTGTGAAATACTTTGCACAGTTAAAGCTGTGCCTTACAAAATAAAAACAGGGAAATACTTATTTCCTTTACAGTGTTTTATAGAGTGAGAAAAGGCAATTGGTGTTTTACACTCCTTGCTCCCCTGGTGACAAACATTAGAAGTACCAAGTTGCAGGTTCTAGGCCTATCTTGAAATGTATTCTTTAAACAGCCTCATGTATTTCAACAATTGAAGAGCAGAAAATAATCCTATAGGTTTGTTGGAATTATAAAACGTGTAAACTCATTGTTTTAACTGTAGGCAGATTGTTGGTCTTGGCCAAATGCAGAGAATACAAATAAATTCAAATTTTTTTTTTTTTCTGGCAGCCTTGAGAGGCATTGATAATTCAGGAAAATCAGGCAATTATACTAGAAGAGAATAATGATCATGGACAACAAAAATGGGATACTATATAAAAATTAAAGAGCATTTTCAAGCAAAACCATGATTCTCTGCTGTAAGGCAGATGAAAAAAAAGGAGACATATCTGTCAATCACAGTGATATTAAGCGATAGAAAATATGGGGGTAAGTAAAATCCAAAGTGCAAAAATAAAAATACTTCCATTACAAAGGCAGAACCGTTAACACCACTGTACAGAGCACTGGTGAGCCACACTCGAGGAAGCTGTGCCAGAACAGGAAGAGGTGCAGGTTACTGATTTTTGCCTGATTAATCAATCACTCTTCCCTAGAAAGACGTAGGTTTGGCTTACCAAGGCAATACAGTGAAGGCTAAGAGATTGAATTAGTCTCTACAAATGTAATAGATGAAAAGAAGAAAATAAATCAGTAAAGAAAAAAGAATTATGGGGGGGAAAAAAGAATTAAATCTAAACTTGTAATAAAATCCTGAAATAGTACCTACATTTAAGTTTACTTAATGTCTTTTCTTGTTTTAGTCTAACTATCAACAAACTAAAAAAATAATCTGGAAAATATTCTTCCTCTGCTCCAACAAAAACAGAGAAACTTATGAAGTGCAGGTCATGAAAAGATTTTAAAGAGGCAAAGATGGACTGTAGTGTGCTACTCACACTCTCTTTATAATCAAAGTGCAGACAGCATTTATGTGACTGATGCATCTGCAGTCACACAACAGAACTGCCATGTAATCTGGACGGCATCTGTTTTTCTGATGCTACAGAATCTAAGTTCATGTAAAAGTCAGGATGTGTGGTTTCAGTCCAGTAACAACACATAGCTCGGAATATGACAGGCATGGCTTGAGAAGGCAGCCCAGTGGAGTCAGTCAGCAGCAACTCAAGCCACCAGGCTCACTGCCCATCATGTGGTAGATCAACATAACTTGGGCTAGAGCAGATTTTTCTGATTGATTGCAGTCACTTGTTGCCAAGAGGCTCAGCATCTTTAAGCTGAAGAACAACACTGGTGTAAGTGTGTATTTACTAATCACCAAGGACATCAACTTTAAAAGTTAAAAGTATGCTCCTGACCAGCACAACAGCAAACAATTAGAATAAAGGCAATTGGAAAGAGCTCCTTACACGGTTGTGAATATAGCTGGATCCTTACCGCAAAAAATCCTGGTGACTGCCAAACCACATCACTTCAATACTTGTATTTACTACTAAAAAGATCTACTTTACCTTTTAAGAATGGTATGAAGGTGAAAACCAATCTAACAGTAAAGATCTCTGATTTGAGAATTGCAGGTTCTTAAAACACAGAAAATGTTTAGACTGAGGACAGACAAGTTTAATCTGTCATCACTGTTTACTTCTTTATAAGCAAAACTTACTCATTTGAGATTTTTAGTGCCTATATCCCCAATCCCATATAAAGACCTTTCTTAAGGCTTTAAGTAAATGATTTATTTGTGTGAACACGACTGCAGTACAATAGTCCCCTTTGCCCCATGTTTATTGATTTGTTTTTTTTCTGGGTGAGGCTAATGCAAAGATACTTTACAGATTTCAAATAATTCTTTTGCTAGTGATTGTTAGCATATAATAAGAGACATCAAGTAAAATCCTGAAGTCATAACCACATATCAACTTCATATTTAATTAACTTCCTATTCATCGTATACTTGTCATACTGACAGCAGCACTGTTCTTGCTAAAGCTCAGTCTTTATTGACACTAGAAAAAGTCTGTAATAAAATGGAGCTGTCAGCACCATCAGCGTCCACACAGCACTACTGCACAGCAGAGATATAAAAGTTGGCTCAGCAACTCTGATTGTCTGAAACATCCCAAGTTTGCAGTACGTGTGCAGCATAGTTACCTCCAAATTACATATTTGGTTGGTAAACCACTTGGAAATCAGGGAAGAACTTCACAGTAGATTTCAAGCTAAACGTGATAACTAAAAGTCAGCCCAAAAAACTGAATTTCATTCATTATTAATTATTGATTAAAATTAATACAAAAGAATAGATGGTATTAAATAAGCTTATTTAATTGCTCCCTCACAACACAAGAACAAATACTCTCTGAAACAGAACATTTAAGTAGCAATCAGATCGTATCCACGGAATATCCCCATTCACTATTATTTTAAGTGTATCATCTTAATATAGTATTTAAGTGTCCTGCACATGTTAATATTTATCTGTAATCCACTTCTGCACTATGCTGCATCTTATTTCCCCTGTTTTAAAGCTATAATGAATGGAAAAATGTGTATTGCTGAATACTGAGAGCACTGCATGCCAACCTTTGGACCTACGGCCAGTTCAGATGAGCCCAGATATGTACCACTTAGTGTTAATTGAGATTTAGAGGAACTTGTCTCAGAGAAAGCCAGTCCAAAACTGAGATAAGAAAGAGCTAAAGTGCACTCCAGATAATCACAGATCAATCCAGCACTTGAGCCCTTTGTTTTTATGATATACTCTGTGGTTTTAAGTGACTTGACCAAGGCAGGCTACAGTGCAACAATGAAACTTAAGTTTAATTTGATATTGTAAGTGAACATCCCACCCCTCCTTCCTCTGAAGCAGCAAAGCCCACTTCATTAAAAAGTAATGTATATTAAAATACAGGTCAATAGTGGATCTCACTGCTAGACGGTAAACATGAAGCTTATTAAGAGGATTAAACATCCTTACTGACAGAGGTAGAATACACTTTCCAGCTGACTACTCTTGAAGGAGGAGCAGGGGAGGAAAATACAAAACAAATAAAAAACAAATAAAAAAACAAAACCAGAACATCCTTAATCCAGGAGTTCTTCCTATCTGTCAACTGTTTTTCTCTCAGCCACCAATTAAAAAGTACCATACAGACAGAATTGTTTAAGCATTAGCTCTGTAAGGAACGAGCAATTAAGAAAGTATTAGTAACTTTCAAGAATATAAAGAATAAACTGAATTAAATGTTATCTAGAATATAAACTAATACAAGCCAGGTACTAGCTGATAAATTTACCTTTTTATGGTTTTAGCTTATTTAAATTAATTTGTTTAAAGAAGTCCTTACATTTTTCATGAAGTGGTAGCCTACTACAGTTTTGAGGCAAAGAAAGTTTGTAAGGCTAGATAATATCACAGACTACACAACAGAGAGAACTGGTGACAATAAAGTAATTATTACTTTCCAAATTACCAGATACTTCAGTAAATCCCCATACTCTGCTATTTCAACCTACACCTTCTTCTCAGGCTGCTATCCCAGCACTCAGCCAGTATGTCTATTTTCCTTCTCTACTGCTGTTTTAAGATTATTTCTGTTCAAATAAAAGAACTTCCTTCTTGACTCCTTGGTCTACACCTCCATCACACCCTCTCACCACAGCGCTTTTAGGCCCCAGGTGCCTACTTGTCACTTCTCTAAAACGGAAAGTGGAAAACCAATAGGGCAGATAATTCCCTTCATCTCGCAGCTGTACCGCTCAGCACTGACATTTTCTGCAGCACCGAACTACAAAGACATTGCACTACCATTCCGTGGCCAAAGATTCCAAGATCACAATGGAAAATTTAGTGTTATGTAAGACTGCTATTTAATACTATTTCATTAGCTGTGTGCCTGTCGGTTTCTGATCGCTACCAACGTTTTTCCAGATTCAAGAAACTTAAAACTGCCTGACAGGAATCCTTAAAAACCAAGACAAGACAGAATAAAAGGAGCAGTTTTCTGAAGTATCCTGACAAATAATCCTTTAAGACAGTCTTTACATTATTTTTCATCAGGGCTACTTCAACCTGGCCCGATGACGCCCCNCCCGACCCCGCGGTAGCCTCACCGAGCCGGGAGCCTGCACCGCCCCGAGCCGAGCCGAGCCGAGCGCAGCCGAACCCAGCCCCGCCCCGCCTGCGCCTCCGTCGCCTCCGCCCCCGCCCGGGTCAGGCGGCAGCGGGCGGGGCCCAAGGGTCGCTGCTCTGGCGTCACCCAGCGCGGGACTGCGGGAGCCGGGGGTGGGGCTTCATGCAATTAATAAATAACAGTGAACAACGCAATTTCTGCAGCGTTTTGCTGTTGTAGTTTTGTTTTGGTTTTTTTTAATGTTCTTGATGTTTGGGAGANCGCTCCTTCCCACCACCTGCCTGCGGGGGCTCCGGGCTCTCCGGCGGCAGCGCGGCCGCACCGCGGGGCTCCACGGCCGCCGCCCGGCCTGGGCCCGCTCCGGTGCCTCCCGCGGCCTCCCCTGACCGCCCCGCTCCAACCAGCGGCCCCCGGCTTCGCAGGGACCGCCGACAGCCCGGCAGGCCCGACCCCGCGGTAGCCTCACCGAGCCGGGAGCCTGCACCGCCCCGAGCCGAGCCGAGCCGAGCCGAGCGCAGCCGAACCCAGCCCCGCCCCGCCTGCGCCTCCGTCGCCTCCGCCCCCGCCCGGGTCAGGCGGCAGCGGGCGGGGCCCAAGGGTCGCTGCTCTGGCGTCACCCAGCGCGGGACTGCGGGAGCCGGGGGTGGGGCTTCATGCAATTAATAAATAACAGTGAACAACGCAATTTCTGCAGCGTTTTGCTGTTGTAGTTTTGTTTTGGTTTTTTTTAATGTTCTTGATGTTTGGGAGAAATATAGGTTTGCATGTTCACTTCATCATAAATTCATTTAGCTGGGAGCATGGAAGATTGCTTCTTTTTTTGACTTCTGGTTTCTGTGGCTCACACCACAATCTAGGACCAAGACGTCAAACTGTAAAATAATGTACAGCCCCAGTGATATCAAGTTGGCTTTGTTTCTATTGTTTTTTAGTAGCCGAATGGCTTTGCCTGTGTGATGAGTTAGTAATTTGATTGCATATAGTCTCTTCATCTTTTAAGAAGAAGCTGTAACTCTGATTACCTGCATGTGTGTGAGAGTCTGTGTACAAAAGCACATACACCCAAATTCTAGTTATGGAGCTGGTATGAATATCCAAAATTGGAAAAATAAGGCCTAAAAGCTATCATTCTGAAGTCTCCCCTTTCATGTCAAGTTTTCACATTTCATTTTGAATTTCACTTTAATTGTGCCAAAATGGCAGGCTGCATTGCTCAGGGAGATGCTGTATTTCCAGAGGTGGCTGTCTCCAGAGGAGAGTTATTTGCCAGCCTGGACAAGCTGGAGCTGGCTGCTGCTCCCGAGTGCTGGGCCATGGGAGGGGGGAGCTGCATTTTTGCACTGGTGCTGTTAAAAAAAAAAAACAGAAGAAAAATGATCTAATAAACATCCAGCACTTACCGTAGAACATGAACACCTGCTCTCAATCAAACTTCAAATTTCTCAGTGAAACAGCTGCTCAGATTTCTGGATATAATCTGGCAGTATATTATTGATTTATAACTGTGATAATAAATACTAAAAACCTTTTGCAGTTTGACTCCCACATGGAAAATTTCTAGCTAGGTTAAATCTAGTGAAGGTGCATTCCATGGTGCGTGACTCTACCTGTGCTAGCTCTTCCAGAACTTGCTGGGTTCCAGCCCTATTAAAGCTCATTAAGTTGCATTCTCAGGTACTGTATGTGTATACTGACCATGAGTCTACCTTTAATACATCCAGGACCGTAGACCATAAGAAATTCATAGTAAATACTGAGTTTAGGTAGTGGCAGCTGTGTCCAGCACTGCCTTAGGCAGATAGGTGTACCTCTTAGCTTCATTTAGCTCCAAAGTATCTCTGGAAATTCATCACACATTGTGGTTTCTAGCACATTTGCCTAGGAATTCTGTGCTCCAAACTTTTCACGTGATCACTCTTCAGTCCTTTTCCTGCTGACAAGAAACAGAGAGCAACCTGGAGGAGAGGCAAGCTGCCCACAAATCAGGGAGAGTTCCTCTTTCTGAACAGCAGTGATGATGAGAGACAAGCTGTCCACAAACCAGGGAGAGTTCCTCTTTCTGAACAGCAGCAAGGATGCTGTTTGTATATGAAGCATTATACAGATAGATGAGGGTTCGGAGTGGTGGACAGGGCCCTAAACGTTTGTTTAAACAGATGGTAGATTGCACTCAGGTAGCTAGATGCCACTGAATTATGCATATATGCATATATGCAAAGCTTATGAGGAAATAAAAAACATTTTTATGGCAAAAAGTAGCACGCTATTTTGAAGCAGGGCTGCAAAACAGTAGAAGGACTTTTTAATTTTTTTTAACCATGCAGGGGGTACCTTTACCAATGTTATTTTCTGGGAGCAGACCTTGCAAGGTCCAGAAGTTGATGAGGGGCAGAGCAGTGTCACAAATGAGGGAGGGATGAGCTGGACAGGTGAGCACCAAGGCCGCCTGCCTGTGCTCGGAGCTGTTATGGGAACACTAGGGCACACATGGAACACATGCGCTGACAATCTTTCCTTCCACCAGATGCTGCTCTGCTGTATCACCCCCAACCCACAGGGCAGCTTGTATCTGCTATGAATTTTTATAAGCCCTAGTACTTTTGCTTTAAGTCAGAATTAGACTGTGGGCTGAATCGCTATCATGACATGTTCCCTCCTACAGCTATAGAAATAAACTGCTTCTGCCTCACCTGAATCTGCAAATTTTAAACTGCATGTTTTTTCTGCAAGTCTTCAACCTCATTTGTTAATGCTAATTCTGTTTATGGTAAGCTATATCTTTAGTGATTTCAATCTTAACAACCACTGTGGTCTTGCTTAATTTTTGTCTGCATTTTCATAAAGATCATTTTCCCCAAATATCTCCCTTTTATGCTTTAATAACATAAAATTCTACACAAACTAGGCAATATCTGTGAATATATATGTATTAAGGTATATAGGCATGTGTATATATCTCCAAGGTGTTTAAACATCACAAACACTACAATAATTGAGAGATCTCAAATTGCTTTGTAAATGCTAACAAAAATTTAGGGGGGGTGAGGCTGTGAGTAAAAAGTATGTGAGAATTCTCCCAAACCACTTACTCATATGCAAATAAATTTCATTGACTCACACGAAATGCCAGTGTGACTGTAACCTGGTTACACATCCAGTGGGAATTGTGCTGCATAGACAGAGTGCTTTTAGTCAGCAGCCCCCGAAGCACTGATGGAAGCACAATAAATCACTGTTGTGTGGGTACGACTCAATATATAATTATTCCACAGCTCCTAACAATAGTAAAAACTTTTGTGGTAGATGAATAGATTATCTCACTGTGATTATTACCTTTTTTCTGACTTCAAACTCCATAGTCGTTTGCAGATAAATTGTCCTGAGGCCAAGCGAAGAAACAGCAATAACAGCTGTCTGACAGAGGTAATATTGCACCTTTTAAAAATTATGGCAGCCGCTGACCTCGGACTGAACTGGCACTTTGTGCAAGAACACATCTTCAGTATCTCTGTGCAGTGTTGACAGCCCTGAGCTACAAGCAGGGACAATGCATTTAGAGCAGACGAGTATGAAACATCTGGAAAGGCACCTACTTCCTGAGATGATCCCATCTGGGATGTCCATCCTGAAGGGTGGTGGAATAACCTGGCTGTTACCAGTACAGCCCTGGGAAGGAGGAGGCTCTAATTCAAAGAAACAGGTCTGGGTCCAGACAGCATCTGTGCACTGCATTTGGCTGTGTGCCAGGCTGCTGCCATCTTGTGCAAGGTTTTTCCCTGCCCTTTGCTGTGAGCAATTACTTGCTTTTGTGTAATCACTAAATGCTGCCTCTCCAATCTGCCGTGTTCTTGTGTTGTACCTACAGAGTAAGCACAGCAGACCTAGACCATTTTATGGGACCCCAAATTTAGCATTTCCTACATTCAGAGATACTATAAGCATGGTTTTCAAGTCCAGCCTAAGGAAAACTTCTCTGGAAAGGGATCGAAGTGCTCTTGGAGGGTCTGCTAATGGGGATAGGAATGGAGGAACCAGAGAGAGAGATGATGGACCAGCTTAAGTTGACTGGGAGTTCAGTTTGTTTATTCAGCAGTACACAAAGTGAGTTGACAAAGATGGTCAGAAAAGGGAATACCAGGGAAATATCTGGCTCTGTAAAGACTAGTGGTAACAAAGCTCTTTTGTTGGATGGTTTATAGCTATCGTCATCCTTGCTGGGACGGAACACAGTAAAACTGGGCACCACAAAACTCAAGTTATTCACACATAGTGATTACAATATAGAGATGCTGGTTGTTAGTTCACAGGAAGGATAAATTGAAATGCTGATGGAGTGAGTATTCCATCATGCCTCCTTTGTGGCACGTGGAATAGTGGCTACTTTATTAGATAGCAGCTATGTGTTTTCCAGAATGATTTGACACACTGTCAGACTGCAGAAAGCAGCAGAGGTGCTGAAATATATTTCTTTCAGCACCAAAGTTGGAAAAGTATGCTGCTGTCAAAAAAGAGAGACTATTGAGGGGCACTTTGCATTTCATAAGTGTGGGACTGAAATTTTATACAACTAATAAATAATACTGAATTATGAAATTTATCCTAGGTTTCTCAGCTTTTGTTTTATGGTTTTTGTGGGGGCTAGGGGTGGGCATGGAAGGCTACACAGAAGAATAAAAAGGCAAAATTAAAAGTACAGAGTTAGAAAGCAGTGCATCTCATACTGAATCCATAATTAAACATATTTTTTAATACTCTTGTGTGGGAGAAACAGAAGTCTGCATTTTGATATTACATCACCATAAATTAATTTCTCTGGGAATATGAAAGGTAACTTTTTTGTCTTCTGATTTTTGTGTCTCACACCACCATCTAGCACTAATGTGTAAAACTGAAAACTAATGTATAGCACCAGTAAAATGAAGTGGGTTTTTTTTCCATGTTTTTCATTGTCCAAGTGGCTTTGCCTTTGTGATAAATTGAGTTAGTAATGTGATTGCATGTAGTCTGTTTGTCTTTTAACAAGAAGCTGCAACTCTAACTACCTGCATGTGTGTGAGGGTGTGTGTGTGTGTACAAAAGCACATAAATCCAACTTTACAGCGTGCTATTTCAAAATTATATTGGCAGAATTAAGCCCTTGTGATATACTGTATGTAAAAATAACTTGCGTCAAGATTTTGCTACAGATGAAGTGGGAGAACATCTGTTTTCCTAATGATTTAGATGAGGCAATCTGCAACCCTGCCTGTGGAAGTTCTGGCTCATCTGCTTGTAGTCTCAGCTCTTCACAATTTGAAATTCAGACCAATCTCCAGTTGCTTGAATTAGAATGGGTCTGAGGGCTATTTTTTTGTAAATAACGATGTGTTTTTGTGTATCTTCCTGTGATGAATCTGGTATTGGCCAGTTTTTGGACTAAAGAATTCTATGAACTGGTCCTGTGCAGGGATATATGCCATTTTTGTGTCCTGTTTGGTACGGACATATGAAATACTAGATTAAATACATCTGTGTATGTAGATTTCCTCTCCTTTTATGTTTAAGGTATGTCTGTCTTTGGATAGGGTTCACAATCTATTTGGAGTCCCACTCTGTGTGTGCTAGATGAAGCATATTTTTTCCCCTCAGGTGGGAAATGGATAGCTTTCCCAACAGCTTTGTACTTTGAGACTGTGTGTTTAACTAGGTGGCATGTCTGTCCTGTAATTACATCAGTTTTCCCCCACTTAAGAAAGAAAGTTGAAGGAATCATGTATCTATTTGTTTTGAAATACAAGCTCCTCAAATTGATGGGCAGGAGCTAAACCAGAGTGATTGTAGTGATCCACTGAGTAAACTCAAACAGCAGTCTGTATCTGCCCAATTTTGTGCATAATGTTCTGGATGAAAAGTGAAAATCAGTTCTTCTAGTTCCCAAGTCAAGGTGCTGAGACCACCCATGGCCCTCTCAGTACCAGGAGGAGTCCTGTGCATGTGTCTTTGGTCTCTTGGTCCTTTGGTTACCCAAAGAGGTGTTCAGTGGGATGCCTGGTGGATCAACATCTTGAGTATGCAATGATACTCATCTCAAAGTGCCTCCATACGGCTACGGCAGAACTTAAACAATACCACGGGAATACTGACAGTTCATCTGACGCTACATAAACGGTTCCAAACAGTTTATGGATCAAACATGACAATAAGGATATTTGTTAAATGTTTTGTAGAAATGAGGATTTTTGGTAAATGAATCTTGAACTGGAAAGTGGATCTAGCCTTCAGTTTACAAATGTGTGGTTTTAACTTTACTATTAGGTCCATTCAACTGAAGGCATGTATAAATCTTTGAAAAATAAGATCCTGCATTTGTAAAATATATCATTCACAAGAAGTAGCTTGTTCGCCATCAGATGCAATCATTTTAATGTTGTTCTTATCCTTTCGGTTTGCAGTCAATATCATATTTTATAATACTATAAATTTTTTAATAATGAATGCTCCAGTCACATTTTTTAATTAACAGAGGAAAAATTGGAATATTTATATCTCTATTCTGCTCTATTCCAAACTGAAACTGAAAAGGTTTGTGTCTAGCAGAACTGGACTAAAGAGATGCTGATACTGTATAGCTAGATGGCAGCATTCACATTGCTTTGAGAAAAACTATGGTTATTTGAACAATTTGGCTGCTCCGTTACAGTTAAATGGCATGGTCCTATTCTGAAATGGGCTGCCTAAGAATGTCTGAATAACTAACACATCTGAAAATCAGACCGTTTCATTTAGGTGTCTAAACTGGAGATATACTTTGGCCCTACAGATAATGAGTGTGAAATGTAGTACTTACCCATTTGTCTAAAAAGATAAAAACCTGATTATGTGCATACATCTTTTAAAACAGGCTAATGTTAGCCAGTTTAGCCTGAAATCAGGCTTTTCTTTATCTTATATAAGATCCTATTTATTTGAGAATTTTGTAACATGAAATAACCTACAAGATTGTTTGGATGATACAGAGAATTAATTCCCTTCTGTTCCAGAACAAAATATGCATTGGACAAAGTCTTTCTGAATATCCAGCAAGCTCCTCCTGTCTATCCCAAGCCATACCAATCTCCTCAAGTATAACCCCACTGCCTTTTTTCTTGCCCTGTAATGGGACAAGGACATCTTTCTGAACATTAGCCCTTTTTATCCCTGCTGGCTGAAGATGTTTATTTGTCTAGTCCAGGCTACTACACACACAAGCCTTCCTGTCCCTAACATGTCAGCCCACATGAAGGTGAGCCTGGGAATACCCAGGACGGGCAACTTGGGCCCTACTAGCTCACACAGCCTGAGAGGTACACAGAACACTCTACTGCGAGCTAAGTTTTTGCTGTCTCCACCTTGTCCTCTAAGCTTTCTGCAGGATGCCCTGAGGCTCATTTGCTAAAAGCCTGCTTTGCAATTATATGCAGCTTTGGATGCCCAGTGCTCTATGACAAATAGATTTTGATTGCACTCAGATGAAAACCAGAGTGAGTTGCAAAGGGCTGAGTGGACAAAAAACAGAGGAGTGAGAGCAGGAAGATGTGGGTATTATGGCTATGGGTAAAAGGAGACAAATAGGCATGGGCAATGGTTCTGTGCAGCACAGCCAATACTTTGCCAATCAAAGTAAGGGCTTTGACACCATTTCCCACAGTGTTCTCCTGGAGAAACTGACTGCTCATGTCTTGGACAGGTGCTCTCTTCACTGGGTAGAAAACCAGCCAGCTGTTTGGACCCAGAGAATGGTGGTGAACGGAGTTACATCCAGCTGGCAGCCAGTCACCAGTGGGGTTCCCCAGAGCTCAGTATTTTATCAGTGATCTGGACAAGGGGATCAAGTGCCCCCTCAGTCAGTTTGCAGATGACACCAAGTCAGGCAGGGGTGTGGACCTGCTGGAGGGAAGGAAGCCTCTGCAGAGGGGTCTGGACAGGCTGGATCTAAGGGCTGAGATAATTGTGTGAGGTTCAACAAGGCAAAGTGCTGGGTGCTGCACTTGGGTCACAACAACCCCATGTAAGAGGGACCCTTTAGGATTGTGCTGACCTGATCTGGAGGAAAAAGGAGATCTTGGCATTGTCTTTTCTGGTAAGCTGTTGCTGTGGCCTCAGAAATTGAAACAGGACTGAGTTTATCTCTGCTACCACAGTTAAATTATTTATGTATTTCAGCTGTCCTTGGAAGTGCCATTGCTTCCAATTGGAAGAACCTTTTCTGCTGCTCTCTGTACTTTTTTATCTCCAGTTTGGGTACTAAACTGCAGAAAAGAAAGCAGGACAGCTATGTAGTGTGCAGAGGTGTCAGCCTGAAATAAAATAATACTGCAATGAAAATTAGGCTTTGCTCAGCATCTGTCTATACTGCAGACTATAGGATAGTAGAGAGATGTTTACACCTATTTTCAGTATTTCTGCACAACACTGAAGGTTGTACTGTGGGCATATCTACTTGAAGGCATAATGTAAAATGTAAGCATGATTTTATTAGCAAAAACGCACCATTAGATTTCAACTCAGTAATTCTGGTTTTACAGCCTTGTTTTGACTGTATTACTTGCTGATTCATAGATTAAAAGCTTCCTGAATTTTCTTGATTTCTGTAAATCCAATGCCTGTGCTTTTTATAAGAAAATTTTCATATTTACCAGTTTGATAGACAAAAACTGCCATAAGAAACTGACATATAGCTCCAGAGTTTCTTCAGATGAGTGATATCAAGCAAAGTTCAGTAAATCTCATAATAAAAAGCTGTATAATACGGAACAATGGTCAATAGTTCATTAAATCTCATCATCAGATGCTGCAAAATTTGAATGAAAAAGCCACCTGAAAGTTCACAGCTCTGTAATCAATACTTACATAGGGAGCTCAGTGAGAAGTCTTGAATATACAGGTAAACATGCTAGGTAATATCTTAATTTGCAGTATGATTGAATTTATTTTTAAATTTGCCAAAACATAGAGAAAAATGAGACCATAAAGACACAGGCAGCTGAGTACTTCTTTAATGTAATGGACTGAACTACTGTAAATGGACCTACATCTGTAGGATTTTGTCCAAGTGTCAAGAGAATTTATGACCTGTTAATCACTTTGCTTCTGCTAATTCCTCTTTCCTAGGTTAGGGGGCTGCATCCTTTACCCAGACTTACCTCATGGTTATTCCAGCTTGGAAATCACAATATTTAAGAACTGAAGCATATATAAAAGTTGATCTTTAAACAAAAGTTTCTTTGTTATTGTCGTTATGCACTTCCTTAGGTAAGCTGCCTAGTACAAAAGTTGGCATTTTGTTCCAACACTGTATAAATAAATACAGTAAAATTATTCTTTACTTCATTCAATCTTCTTGAATAAAGTAGAAATATGTATTAAATTTAGTGGACATGAAATTTTCCTGAAATTAAATTGTTTGGGTTTTTTTAAAATTTATATTAAACTTCAGAATTCATTTAATTGAAATATTTGATATCCATCTTTTTTATAAAGGGATTACAAGGAAAACCCTTCTGGGACTAATTTAAAACAAACAAGTCCCAATAACTATCACTGAGAGCTCTTTAACTTAAAAGATAAAGTATGTGCATGATATTGAAATGCAAGTAACAAGTTAGTATCTCAATGATTACATTTTAATGAGTTTCATACTTTTTATTCCCTCAGTGCCTGAGACGACATTATATTTCAGTATGATTATTTTATTACCTCAAATATTATTTATTTAATAAAATATTTTTAAAAACATAATATGCAGCTTAATTCAACCTAGGTTTTTTTCATGTGCATCATCTCAATAAATGCTATTAGGGAATTAACTTGGCTTGAAGTCTGTACTTATAGGACCTAAGCACCCTTTCACTTTCCTTCTTGCAGACAAAATGAACTAATACTTACTTCACCTTTCAGATACTCAGGAATTCATGCTGTTTGCATACTAGTGAAACGCAAAAAGGCCAAGGGCATAATGACCTTAACAGTCAAATCATCCTGGTTTAAAAAGCAAACAAATAAAAACAACATATGAAGAACTGTTGCTTCTTCTTTGATTTGACAGGTGTTTTAATGCCGTTTATGCCAGTGAAGGTAGTTCCCTGTCATCTGCAGACCTGATGGGGTAATGAACTGCAGCACGGAGGTGAGAAACTTGTTGAAATAGCCGTGCTGCCAGAGAAAATGCAGTACCACTAGCACCCCAAGGATCTAAAATACGCCCTCTAAAATACAGCTAGGCTATATCTGGGGGGTGCAGTAATTAGTTCATTTATTTTGTTTGCACAAGCTAACAACAAGCAGTAGGGCATGGATCTCTGCAAAACTAAGGTGTTGTGAGAAAGGCACATCTCTGTGCACAAGGAGGCACAAGCATCTGGAGGATGGTGGCTTGCATCATGCAGGAAAAGAACACTGTTGTACAGTACCAGTACAGTACCTTATGATGAAAGACGCTTACTTTGTTCTAAGTTAAAGAAAACATGCATTTGAAGATACTCATTCTCTCTGACTTGTTTTTACTTGTAAAGTGCTTTAAATTCAATACATATTTACTCAAGCGGAATTTGTTCTACTGTTCTTGTCAACTGCATATATTTTGTAAGTATTTTCAAGAGCTGCCTGAGGAAAAATATAGATATGCAAGAGCAGAACATTATTCTCCTGACTTCAAGGATGGGTAGTTAAGTTGTTTATACAGTTTCCCTGTTTTGTTTGAAGCCTTTAAAAAAGGATTAGTTCCTGTAAACATTTGTATTTGGTAGGCATGAGAAAGTAAGTATATTAAAAATACTTTTGGACTGAAATTTAGGAACCAAATGCAATCTAACTTTGAGTTAATCCTTATTGAACTGAATTCTGTCTTAACAGGATTATACACAGTAGAGGTGAGACAGCTTCTAGTCCTTTGGTCTAGTTTGAGATCCTTAACGAGGGCTTATAACCGCTCTGAAACACAGTGCTCTCATTTTATTGCACTACATTGTTCTGCCTCAATTTTTGCACTCACAGTAAAAGCAGCATTTTCCACAAATCAGCTGTTGCCCTGCCATTAATTTTCCCTTCTGCAAAAGATTATAGACAACAATATCTCAGACATTAAAAATGAGTAATAACAAAAAGAAACCTCATGTAAAGCAAAAAGTATGGCAGATACCACATTTCCCTAAATACATGCAGGGAATGCTCCCTCCTAAAAAATATACTTGCCTCTTGTAATTTTACTGAAAGTAATTCTACTCACTTGTTAGCCAGCACTTACTATGCTACCTTGTTTAATAGCACCTGATGTCAAGATCAGTGCATGATCCCAGGCATTAGTCTACATTAAATGAACCCAAATTGAGACATAATAAGACTTGGACACTAACATAAAAAGTCACTAATCAAATTTTGAGAGACTGATGGACCAAGAGAAGTTAACATGGATCTGCTAGCAGGCTGCTATCACATATAAGGAGGAAACAAAAGACAATGTTTGATTGAAGTAATACCATACATATATGGAAAACTGAAGTTTTACTAGCAGTTCAGTGATAGCCAGGACATTGTAGTACCTGTGCTAATGTAAGGGCTCTGGAGGAGAGAAGTGCCCACTTCAGCCTAGTGCTTGCTTCTCTTACTTACTGTAAAGGAGAAAAGCTCAGTGGGGTAATGGAAAAGTTTATATAATTAAGAGCAATGGCCAACAAGTGTTCATTGTCAATCTGGGTCAACCTAAAGCACAGGAATTAGGCAGCCAGGAGGTATCGTTAAATCAGATTTGGCAATTGTGCTGAAAGCACATCAAACCAAAGTTGATTCAGAAGTTCCTTGGATTAATTCTGTCGTTAACTGCAGAAAAACCTAGCTAATCATCTTACTATAATATACTGTTTAAGCTCGAACTCATAATCATAGTTTTACTTTCTGGGCACATTCTTGAAACAAACATTCTACTTCAAAAACATAGAGTAAATGACATAGAACTTTATGAATAAATTATTTGTTAGTAAAATGGTTGAACAGTCCTCAGAGCCAGTAGGATAATCCCATCACTTTCCCACTCTTACAGATGCTTGTTGCTATGAAGGCTGTAGCCATGTGTGTTCTTGGAGTACAAAGCACCATGCAGGGCTTACTGCTGCAAGTGCTAGCCAGAGCAAATTATCCACTTTGTGCAGTAGCCTGTTTCTGAGGAGCTGCAGTTGGTGAGAGCTGGGAGCTCTGAAGCTGGAAGCAGAAAAGGATGTATGTCTAAGGCCTTGTTTATGTTTTGTGACTCATTTTCTATACAGGCCAGGAAGTGTCTCCCTGTGAGACAGGTAGCATATGCAAGTTTGCTGTGAAGCACTTGAAAACTGAAGTTTTTTCAGTCTCCAGACAGAAAAAAGAAGGTATGCAGGGCCACCAAGCTGTATTCTCACATTGACTCCTGAGAAAGTCCAGGAGTGGCGTGGAGGTTCAGGCAGGCACTCCAGCCCTGCTCGCTCTTTGTCAAAGTATCTGCATTTCTTGCACAAGTGACAGTAAGAATCAAGTAATTTGGAAAACTGCAGGAAGGTCTATCTGCTGTAGCAGTTGTAAATCTGCAGGAATGAGGCCCAGGTGATGTGGGGTGCTGGCTGTGCTGGGAGCAGCGAGGGTGTCAGGCAGTGGCACTGGGAGCTGTGAGAGTGCTGGGTGGCAATGAGGGGTAATGGAGGAGCCCCAGACAGGCAGCCAGGGACAGGGACAGGGACAGGGACAGTTATGGTCCAGCTCAGCTTAGTGTTGTGTAAGGGCACACGAGGCTGCGTGTCTGTGATCTGGGGCAGGCATGTGCTGTGGGAGCTCCTGCGGCAGCAGTTGATTGAAAACTGACAAAATGCATGTTGCTTCATCCCTTTCAAGACCCACCTAAAAAGTTCTTGCATTACTCAACCTCTCCCCGTGCTACATCCCACTGCCCTGGTGGGCAGCTGCCCACACTGACCCTGCAACTTTGATGTGAACTACAAATCCTGCATATCAGCTGGAGAAGCTGATTTTCACAGCTCTTCCTCTGTCTGTAGAATCGCTTGGGCTCTTCCTCAGAAATGGCTGAGTTTCTGTCATTCCTTTGTCTAGTGTATGCAGTTAATTAAAATCTCTGGGTGCAAAACTTTTTTGCATGAAGTGTCCTAAATAAGTATGTTATTATCATTGCTAAAATGATTTTGAAACCATGCTTTTCTCTATATCCTTTTTCCTAGTTTGGTTCCTTTGGAAAAAGGCATAAAAATAATGAATAATATGATGATACCATCTTTTCTATTGCTTTAGTTTTCTAGATGTGTCAGTATTATCTGTTTCAGCAGTCATCATTGCACAGAGTAGATATAAACTCTTATTAGGAGACTGCATTACAGTTTAAATTACACTTAGCCATCACCTTGAATATGCTTGTCTGTCCTTCAGGCAAATTCTAAGCCAGAAAATCATTAGTAATACCTTAGTACTCCTGGTGGACATCACCTTTACAAACAACTCAAATGTTGTAAATTAAATTTATTCTGAGAAATAGTGTCCTGTGTTCTTAGAAATGAAACAAATCCTATCACATTATTGTTTTCTAGTTAAAGCTGGAAAAACACTTGGTTTATGACTTGGAGAAAGCAAGAAAAGAAAAAATATGCATCACTCATTGACTCTTTTCTTCTGAGACTAGTATCAGCTGGAAGCTGCATGTAAATGTTCTTCATTGATCAATGCACAAATGTCAATAGACAAGGCAATGTCTTCCATAAATTATGGAAGACTTCTTAGAGAAGCTCTTACCAGTGGAAGAGAGTGGCCTTCTGTGTATTTGGTTTTGGTACAAGTTTCTACAAGTTGTAGACTAGTTGAGGTATACACTAGTCCTAATTAGCATGAGTGCACTTCAGCTGGAAGCATTCTCAGCAGCTAACATCAGCAGGGCTACAACTTGCTGTGGAACTGAAGAAATGTGTGGCCGTCACTGTGGTACTCCGCTCTTGGATTACAAAGGTGTCACAGTCTATTAGTAAAAGACAGTGCAGGTTAGAAGACCGGATATTTGGATCTTAAAGCAGTAGGGCTAAAATCTACACAGAGTTTCAGGTGCAGTAACAATTTCTTTGAAATAGACTGAGCAACCCCATTATTTTTTTAATAACAACAACAACAACAAAAAAAAAAGTTACAGATCTGAGGACCACAGAAGGTACCTGGTAAATGTTAAAACAAAGATCAAGGGGCACAGGAGGCAAACATCCTTATCATCTTTTTGCTACTTTCCTCTCACATTACCTTCATCCATTAGGCCCAAAGGGGTGTTTTTCTTTTTAGTTACATTTCTCAGCTTTTCTTTGAGTTTTGAAGTCCTGTGGTTTATCTTGTATTGCTCACCAGAGGGAGACAAGAATAAAACCTCTTTGTTCCAACAGTGATAAAAGCACAAGAGGGAAAGATGGCATCCTTCATCTTCCTTCAAATCAGCAAAGGGTGGTCTGAGAGAATGCCTATGTGTGAGGTTGTGGATTAAGGAGCTATATTGAGCCAACATGAGGCCAGGGTGGTTTGCTTCATCCTCCTGGCAATCCAGCAGCGAAAGATTTGCAGGAGAAAAATACTGTCTGCAACAATTCCTAAACATGTCTATCTAAAACATCTGTCAGGGGAAGAAAAGCAGTAACAAATTGTCCAAGAACATGGGTAGCCAAAAGATCCTGACCCTATCAGAATCTCCTGTAAGCTTTGGGACTGGTTTGTAGGCAACAGCTCTCCCAGAGCTCTAGCACTTCATTTTGCAGGGTAAGATTACCCTGGGCAAGTTGGTGATGGTAGTCTTAGCAGGACATGGTGGCTTGCATTTTCTCACCATGGATAATTTAAACAATCTCCTTAGCACTCTCTGCCCCATGGGAGCCTGAGGACTGTTCTAGGCCATTGAGACAATGCAGATCAAGAATTAAACGGTGACCACTCCTGGTGTAGACAGCACTCTGAGCATAAAAATCTCAACTTTTACTAAATATGGCTTTTTCATAAAGAGATGTTTAACATACAGAAATCAAAATTAACATAGAGCCCTGGGTGGCCCAGATCATTAGACTAAAGTTCCTTCTCCTGCATATTACCTCAGCTGTTTTATGAACCCAAGCTGTAGTTTCCCACACTTCTCAATGGTCTTAAAACAACTCCTCAGAAAAAAAAAAAAATGCTTTTGTTACAGAATAAAATAAAAGCAACCCCCTGAAAATACATGTTTTATCTTAGAATCCCTTCTCAGCTTTTTGGTGGATTTTTTTGTTTAAGCCAGAAAAGAAGAAAGGATAACTCTACAATCTTGACCTAAGCTACCAGGCAGCAGATTCAAACCTTGGGTGTTTATCAGTGTGAGAGTGGAGGAATTGATTTCATTGGTAGCCCCGCTCCAGGTAGCAGGGCTCCCCTCAGTGAGACACTCTGGAATGCATTCAGTGGAATGCCAGCAGTTAATAAGGATCTTGCTACAAAGTCTGATTTTCATGTGCTGGAAAATGTCATGCATGTTCCTTACTAAGAGGCTATGTACACTCTTTTCAAAACCATTGTCAAAAGTATAAAGAAACAAAATTATTTTTTCTTAAATATAACATCTTATTTTTCTTATGTTTTTACGTTGTGGTGGGTTTCTACAGATAATGCTGAACATGGTACAATATATGCTGGCAGTGTTATTGAAAAGCCAAGAAAAAGGGAAGAAAAAATATGAAGTTTATCTCATTATCTTTAGGAGTCTCCAGATAAAATTGCAAATGAGTGTTTTCGTAAAGCTTTCCAGTTCTCACCACCTAGTACTAATTAAAGCTTTGTATTAATTCACACGTCTTGTCACAAGCACAGAGAAAGTTTGGGGAAATTAAAAATGCAAGGCATTCGTATAGTCTTTTAATTTCACATATTTTTCTCTCTTGGTTTTGAACTTTTTCAGGGGAAGTTAATGCTGTCCTGTTAAGAGAGCTCTTTTATATGTGTTTGTTGTAGCCATAGCAGTACCTGCATGTGGAACACAAAATTCACACATGAAGCCGAGCTAATACAGGCACACAGAGACATTTACCCTCTTCCCAAGAACTTTGCAATACAATTTAAAGTAAGTTGCAAGCAAAAAGAATAATCCTTGGGAAGAATGTGGGGAAAGGATAAGATATCTCAGATAGCACCGAGATACAGAGGCCATTATCAATTTAGCTGTAAGTCCTTATTTTAATTTCCTATGTAGTGAGCATTTGACTGGGTGGGTATTTCTGGCTGCCCCTGATATTAGAGAAAAGCCTGCTCTGCTGGTAGGTGCATAGACAGATTTGTTCAATAGGACATTTCTCTCCTCTCAAGGCCACATGATTCTTCCAGAGAGCCTCAAAAAAAAGCTTGTCTTCCTGAGAGCCAGGTTGCCTTTTCAACTTGGGGCAATGCCAGGGTGTAATTGTTTCCTCATTATTTGAGGCCTCTCGCTCCTGTCAGTCAGGGTTGCCCCCAAGTCTGGGAGCTGATGCACTTTGCACGGAAAAACCTTGTAAGAGGCAAGGTGATGTTCTCATTAAAGTAACTGTGAATCCCTCAGGAACATCCTGACCTTCAAGAAACTCAGTTTCAAGAAACTCTGTTTTCTTCAGAGAGGCCACTGAAGAATGCAGAGGAAAGGTCTGACGTAAGTGCACACACTGACACATCAGGAAGAATCACAGGAATATGTCATCTATGAATCATTCTGTATTAACTCACCTACAGCTCTACAGAGAATACAACTTGTAAAAAAATCTTAAAATGTTGCATGAGGTACTGCATAGCAAATCAATTAATAATTAGTAATCCACTAATAACAACCAATTTCTGAAGTTTAATAGAGTTTTGTGATAAGAAGTTGCTCCAGATGGTTGTGGGGATTAAAAATTTTAGGGACTATAGATTTTATATCCACATATATATGTTTGATTTCTTACTGCCTTGGATTTTGTATGCATATGGATAACATGCTGCAATGCTCCATCAAATCAGACAGATAGCAACATAGTTTGGACATTTGCAGATAACCGGATGGGTGGAGAATCACATCTATGAAATCAGTGGTGAAGGATCAGGTTCCAAAGCCTAACTTGGAGAGTGAGAGATGGGAATGTTTTTGGCAATTAATTAAATGAAGGTGCATTTATCCTACATAGCATTTGTTATAGTGGCTTCTGAATATTTTGTTTTAGCAGTCTTCTTTATTAGCAAGTCTCAACAAATCATGCAAAAATGTGAATTGGGTTTTGGCAGTCACAACATTAATCTGCTACACATTTAGACAGACTGTGGAAAGAGAATTTTTTAACAGCTAAAGTCTAAGCACCTGGCAAACAGAATGTTTTGCAAGGAGATTGGTTTATTTCACTTGACAGTTTTATTAAACTTTAATCACCTTTTCAATGAGTGCATTGTTTAGTACCTGCTGTTCCTATGGTCTAAATTGGGGACTTTTTAAAAGATGAATACTTATTTTTCTGATTCTCAAGCACAGTGCAGTTCTGCTGTCTTTCATTGTTAACTGTAAACCAGAGATAGAAATTGTGTAGATAAAAGAAGGCAATAAAACAAAATTAAAGTGCTGTCAACACTAGATTTGTCAGAAATCTAATGAGCTTTGCCGTAATGGGTGCTGATTATAGGTAATATTTCACAATGCCATTCATCACTCAACAAAATAATATACTTTTAGGAGACAGCTGTAACTGTGTTCTGCAATGATGGAAGTACTTACAGACAAGATTGATGTGTGCTGTGAACAGGTGCCATTGCTACCGTGCTCCAATTAAAAGCTATATGTATTATATGATGTTAAAGTTGTCTATTACCCAGCATTTGCTTCACTGAAAGCCTGAATAACATTAAATGAACCCCCAGCTCTGCTGGAACTGTCTCCTGCCAGCCATTGCTATGGTTTTATGCAGATCTGATGTTTCCCCCACTTCCCTCTGATCTCCACATCTTCTCCATGCTGCAGCAATGCCTGTGGCATGTAGCCAGAGGTATAAGGCTACTGCCCTGTCTGGAGACTGTGGATCCCCCAGCCCTATGAGCAAACACCCATTAGCAGCCAGGCCTCATGGGGACAGCCTTTATTGCAAGCACAATGCAGTGTTAAAATCTCTGCCAAAGGGAAAACAGAGAGATATTTTAATTGCTCTATCATTGCCCCTGGTACTTCGGAACCTTGCCTCTAGTTATTTTCTAGGGAAGCGAAAAACCTGAAGAGTTTAGTCATGGATTTACAGGCAGATTTTCCAGCTGGCTCAGATGTCTCATTTGCCTTCAATGCTTTTTCTCACAACTATAGATCTAGTTGTTTCCATTGATTACTTTCCACTTGTGTGAATGAGAAGATTAGGTCAGTTATATCTACTGGGTCTCATCCTCTACTCATTTGCATTGGTGTAACCAGGTAGTTTTTAAACCTGTAAAAACAAGAGCGGGATGAGTAGCTCTCAGCGCAATGCCTCACACATGGTGGGTGTGCACACATAATCTCAGAAGTGTCTTTCATGGAGGGGATTCTGCCTGGAAACTGATCTTTTGTGTCCACAAAGACACTTCAGCGTGGACATAGGTTCTTAGACAACCAAAAGCTGGAAATCATTTCAATTCCATGTTCACCTTTATGTTACTTGTTACTTTGGCTGCCATCACACAAAAAATATTGACTGGATTTCTTGATAGCGGACTTTTAGAAGACTACACCAAAGCTAATCAAAAAGGCAGTTTTAGAGGAAAGCTGTGATATGTCACTCCAAGTCCTTAAAATCCTTGTTGATCCTGGTAATCTTGCTCACACAACCACCTCCTCCTTATCAGAGCCCTCTTTATCTGAAGACGGAATACCAAAGAATCTGAAATCTGGTCACATATTACCTGGAGCTGGCTGTAAAGTTCAATCCAATAATATTTTTGAAGCTAAGAAAGAAATTGCTTATATGCACTAAGATTTTAATTGGTACCCCAAGCAACAGTATTCAGTATTCTCATATGTAGCCATTGCTTTATTTTAACTTTTGTCACTTATCCATGTGATACCAAGACATCAGGACAGCAAGAATGTAGGACTGAGCTTATGGATGGTTATGTGGGGCTACAGCAGATGTTCTGGGTAATCTAAGATGGACAGGGGAAGAAAAAGCAAACCCATATTTAGGTGACCGTTATCAATGGCTCTTGCCATGCAGTGCAAGTAGGACTGGACTTAACATTGGCATTGAGTTACTTAACACTTAGTGGCCCAGGGCAAGCCAGGAAGCTCTAAATCTGGGGCATTTTCTGGTATACTTCTAAATATCAGCCGAGGCATAGAGAGTAAAGTTTTGCTTTTTTGAGGCATGCCCAATCACTTTTGGGTTGAGATTTGTGAAAGTGATTTTCATTCCTTTCTGAGGCACTCTGAAAGATGTCAAGATTTTGAAAAAGGCCGACTAGCTCTTTAATGAAGTCCTGACTCAATAAATAACAACAAATGACTAACAAATAAATAAATAAACTAAATAACTGGAAAAGCTCATTTTGTCTCCAGTTATGGTTAGATGAAGATACAAATCTCCTGAGATTCATTACAAAATCCAAAATGGTGCAGCCCAGTTCAACACCTTGTAGCCTGAAAGTTAACTTGGATCAATACCTGAGTTTTTAGACCATAGTCTCCCTTTGGATATTCATAGTGTGTGGACATGATCAGTTTGGTGCTTCTCACAGGGGTGAGATCCAAGCTCAGTGCCCATCAGTGCCCATATAACAAAGCACACCCTCAGTCCAGTACCTGCCTCGCCCCAAGCTCCTCGGGACTGAGGGAGAACGGCCTGGCAGGAGCCACATTCCTTGGTAACTCGCTGTTCTCAGACCACAGTTATTCTGGGCGTCATGTCATTTGTTTCAGCCTGTTTTTATTGACTGCGTAAATAACTCCCTTGATTACAGCAGTTACAGTTTTCCCTGGGGTTACATTTGGCAACAAGCTGCTCACCCTTCTTTAACTGCACGGTTAATTAGAGGCCTGTGTTTCCCTTCTTGTCAAAAGCAACTAAGCTCCCTGCCACTGGAGTTCTTTCTTCTCCCTTCTCCTAGGGTGAGAGAACAGTGATTGTTTGCTTGGTTACGCTTCAAGTCTTTTGTATGCTTTTAATAAACTCTGTAATACTTTGAGAGGGTGCTTTTCCCCTTCTGTCTGAGCACATCTTGATCACACTTTTCAATGGCAATAAATAGAAATAAAAAATAGTTAATTGCACTCCCAGCATGACTCTGATAATACTTGGAGTGTTGCAATAGCCTTGGATGGCTAAATGTGAATGTCTAAAAGAAGTCAGTGTGGTATTTGTAACAAGCAACATTAATTGAAATATTAGAGGAAGAAGTTTGGTCAAATCTTTCACAGTGTTAAAATCCAGGGACACTGGACTTTCTGGGTACACAGGGCAAGCTATTAGTGCCCCTTTCCTATTTTAGAAGAAAGCGGCAATCACCTTTGATCTGTTAAAATGTATAAAGAGCATAAAAAGCTTGCATGGAGTCCAGCTGAAGCTAAAGGCAAAACTAAACATGTCAATATAAGCAGAAATAACATTCCCACATGGGAAAACAATATTAGTATAATTTCTAACTACCAAACACATATTACTTATTGCCATCAAATATCACAGACTGAGAGTTTAGTTTTAGACTTTGATTTGCTTCTATATACAAAATAAGCACAAGAGATTGTATTCATCTCACATAACCTTTAGAGAGTCTCTATAGCCAAAGGAGGGAGAAAGGCACCTCCAGAGGGTGACTCAGGTTTTCAGTGTTTAGGGTCCAAGTTTAAAATGAGATGTTCCCTTCACTTGCAAGAGAACATAAATTTTGAATTTGTCATTAAGAGAAGATAATTTTTCAGATAAGACATACTCTACTTTTCATATCTGGACTACAAGAACATTTTCTCTGATGTATATGCCGCTGATCACTATCATGACCAGAAATCTGGAATATAATGAGGATGCAGCAATTTCTGTATTCACACAATGTGCACTTGAAAGGAACTTTGTATTTTTCTGAAGTGTTGGTCCTTGCCTGAGGTAGGCTGTTCAACTAGATGAACCACTCATCTGCTAGGAAGACTGTCATGTACTTATTAATATCTTCTTATTCTTACCTATTTTCATATTCTTGTAAGAGCTTTATATTACATTTGAAAACCTTGAGCTGACTTTCTGAAGAAAGGTTGTATTTATGCAGACACTGAATGAAAAATGTATTTACTGGCTCTGAAGAATCGTACGATTCCCTATTGTGAAGTACCCTGCTCAATTCTTACAAACACCTTAGCACTTTGTAATGTAACATTTTTATATAGTTTGATTTGAAGGCTTCCAGCTGGTTCTGAGAATCACTTTAGTACCTAAAAACTGAACAGGTAAGTTTATTACAATGCCTTAGCACAGAAATCACAGATGTATTTAAAACCGTGAGCCTGGGAGAGAGTGATCTCATGTGTTATATCCATGCAGCCTTCAGGATTGTGGAGATACAAGGAATGGCAAGTCTATCACATGCAAAGGGTGTTTTAGATAAAGTGACAAGGAGGTGGATTGAAAACTGGATGAAATGGCAGGTTGAAAGGACTGTAGTCAGTGCCACAAAGTCCAGATGGAGGCAAATCACTACCAGAGGTCAGTACTGAGGCCAACGCTGTTTTAACATCCTCATTAATAACCTGGATGATGGGATAGAGTGCACCCTTAGCAAGTTTGCAAAATAGAGAATAGGGAGGAGTGACCCATACAGAGAACTGGTGTGCTGCCCTTCAGAAAGACCTCAGCAAGCTGCAGAAATGGGCTGACAGAAGCCTGGTGAAGTTCAGTACAGGAAAACGCCAAATCCTGCACATGGAGGGGAACAAGCTCAGCCACCAGCATATGCTGGGATCTGACTTACTGGGAAGCAGCTTGATGGAGAGCAATCTTGGGGTCCTGGTAGACAACAAGGTGACCACAAGCCAGCAATCTGCTCGTGGGCCGGGGTGGCCAGTGGCTGCCTGGGCTGCATTATATAGAACATTGACAGGAGGTTGAGGGAGGTGATCTCTTCACTCAGCATTGGTGACACCACATGTGGACCAGTTCTGAGATCCTCATACACGGTACAGATTTCTGGAGTGGGTCCAGCACGGGGCTACAAAGATGATTAAGGGACCAGAGCATCTGACAGATGAAGAAAGTCTGAGAGAGCTGTGACTGTTCAGCCTGGGGAAGAGAAACCTCGGGGGAATCTCACCTATGAGTATAAAAATGTAATGGGAGACATGAAGAAGAAGGAGCCAGACTCTTCTCCGTGCTGTCCAGTGACAGAACTAGAGGCAGCAGGCATAAACTGAAACACATGAAATTCCAACTGATCACAAGAAAGGACTTTTTTTCTTTTTACTGTGGAAGTGGTCAAACATTGAAACACATTGCTAAGACAAGCTGTGGAGTCCCTGTCTGCAGAGATAATTCAAACCCAGCTGAGCAGAATGCAGGCAACCTAGTGTAGCTGACCCTGCTTGAGCACGGGGGATGAACTAGATGATCTCAAGAGCTCCCTCCCAACCTAAGTGATTTTGTGATTTTGTGATTCATGATCTTTGAAAGTGCTGGTATTGCTAATAGCTTACTGTAACCACAGCTGCCTGCAAATGCAAACTGAATGCTGTTTGCTCTGTCTTTATAAAAAAGTTTCCAGAAGCTTGGGTAAAACTAGTCCAAACACATTTGTTGGGTCTTTTTTCCCTCACAAAATCATATTATTTCAATGAAAACTCCTATCCATGTTTCTTCATATATTTAATTCTGGAATATTTTCATTTCAAAAGATTTTGAAACTCCTTCATATTCCTCTTTATGCATTTTTATTTATTATTTTTAAGTGTTTCATAACAGATAAGAAACAGTAGTGCTTCAAAATAGATGGAATACTTAATTTTTAAAATCAGTAAAAGAGTTAATACATTTTACTGACTGAAATAGCTTTATTTTTAATACTGTATCTCAGGTAGATTAATTTCAGTGCACAGAGAATCTAGAAAAGGTATGCTGTACAACTGCAAAGTAGTAACTTCTCTTCATGACTCTGGAGTAAAAGCAGCATCCAGGACTCTGGTGGAAGAACATATTCAGCGACTGACAAATAACCACACTGACACCGCGTGCTGGGGAGGGACCCTGGAGAGGGGGAACGTCCACGTGGTGCTTGAGTGTGACTGCTGTGCAGAGGAGCTGTCCCTGCCTGCTGGGGCTGACCTGCCATGACAGACACTGGGCCATTCACAATTACCATGTTCCAAAGGGAATAAACGATTATTAAGAGATTAAATGAACAAGAAAGAGACACTACTTACAGGAGAAGAGGAAAACGGTGACATTTATGTCTTGTTTTGGTGTATCTGGCTCCAAAGACTCCCTTATTCACCCTAAAACAGTGGGATCCCATGTCTCCATCACCCCGGTGCTGAGATTATTGCAAGAATCAGGTATAAAGCTCTCTGCAATAGACAAATACATGCTGGAAGAGGGCCACCATGCATTGCTGTCAGAAAATAAGATCTGACACTCTGAAAAGTTGATAAAAAAAATAAAAGCTCTCTACTCTCGTGGCACTAAGCAAGTATAAAAAGTTTTAGAAAGCAATCTGAATACTAGACATTAAAAGGAAACCTAAATTCAGTAGATGAAAGAGAGCTTTGTAAGTACTGTCTCTGATAGTATATTCTTTTTCAAGAAAGGCATTTATTTCTCACTATCTTATCAGTACCCCAGTGGTAGTCTGTGAGCTAAACAGCTTTTTTTTTTTTTT
>VZRN01005098.1:984977-995135 GCA_013397935.1 Dasyornis broadbenti
TTTTTTTTTTTTTTTTTTTAGTTTTCTGGCCAACAAATGAATCCTTACAGTCCTGGGCTGTCTAACAGACAAGGACTTTTCTAAAATTGCTACTGTTTGCTCACCTCTCAGATTTCCTTTCAGGAGGGTAACAGAGGTAAAGTTTTCACAGGCTTTAGAGACAACCAATAGATGCCTGTTAACTACCTGAGAACAGGACATGGTTGGCTTCTGGGATGGAAAGTAGGGGAAGGATGAAAACAGGGAGAACGCAGCAACTAGAGGACATAAGAACAGACACCAATTTCTTGACTGTCCAGAGTAAGAAGTGAGGAAAGAGTTTGCAGTTCTCTTACTATGTTTTCTGAAGAAAGAGTTGCTTCCAGTGTCAGGAACTCGGTAAAGAAAAACATGGAGTTGGAAGCTTATGGGGTCATCTAGTCAGTGATGCTATAGCCCAAACACAGCTCTACAGGAACAAATTTTCAGAGAAGACTTGTTTTGATCTTAGAGGCTAAAATTCTGTTAGATCATCTCAGCGAGCTTCCTATTAGCATACCAAAATCTTTTATTGCACAGTTACTCCAGTATACAGTCCAGTAGCAGGTATGTTTTTGGCTAATGTATATCTTCAGTAAAGGCATACTGAAAACCTTGAAAGACATCCTGCTTTCCCCTGGGGGCTTGCTGTAATGGGTCACGTTACAAACATTTGCTTCATGTCTAATTGGAATCTGACTGTTTTCAGGTACCTGTCACTGAATCTTATTATCTCAGTGTCTGCTAGAATAAATGGGCTTTTCAGGTTTGGTATCTTCTTCCCAGGGGAATCCTAATGCAATCCTGTCATCTCTCTGTCTTCTGCTTAGTAAGATGTTAAGATATTTAAATCTCTTCCTGTAAGGCCCTTTTAAATTTTTTATATAAAAACCTCCACATTTTTTTTCCTAGCATTTATTCTGTTCTGTGTCCCTTGATACACTTTTAACTCTTTTTTTTACATGCAAACACTGGTTTTCCCTGTTAAAATCATTGTTTTTTCTACATTATGGAGTTATTCTCCACTGCATTGAATTTGGAAATTCAAACTCTATGATCTCAGAGCTTCTCAGTTTTCCAAGATGTAGCCAAGATTAATGTTATCGAGCAAAAGAGCAAAGATGACTACCTGAATAGGCTATTTAAATTTTAATCAATGTAAAATAGATGTGCTGAATTTTCCAGTCCTCTGTTTTCCCCATACTAATTACCATCTCCACTGTTTAAATACAGTTTTGCTCTATATTTAGTAATTGGATTATCCTATTGTTTGGAATTCTTTATTCACACTAGACTTTTAACATCTCTCCCTCCTACAAGGTCATTTTTTGAGCTCTGCACTGCATTTTTGTGAGAAGCATACACTTGCAATTACAGGTGTTCTATAAATCATCATCACTGTGAATCACAGACATAAATAAACAAGGCTGATGAAAGACCTTTTACTGTTATCAGTTATAACATAAAATGGGTTACACAGACATGCTGTGACCTGTGAGATCATATTGGTATCTACAGTTTTAATCTCTGTTCTTGCTGTGGTAGAGAAAAATGGCTATCATTTATCACTAGCAAAGCATGCAGCAAGCAATAAAAACATGGGAGCTCAACTACATTAAACAGTATCTG
The DNA here is from genome assembly GCA_013397935.1 of Dasyornis broadbenti. Taxonomy (NCBI): domain Eukaryota; kingdom Metazoa; phylum Chordata; class Aves; order Passeriformes; family Dasyornithidae; genus Dasyornis; species Dasyornis broadbenti. Next base: position 986,625 of record VZRN01005098.1, read on the forward strand.
CTATGTATGTTCATAAGCAGTGCTGTGCCATACATCTGCTGCAAACAATACACTGTAATTATGAACACAGACACATAATAGGTGACTTGAAACAGCAGTTTGTATAATTGCAATGGCAAAGTGTAATTGCAGTGAGCAAGCATCATTAACTAATTTACTCAGATAATCAAGAGCGAACTAAAATTTCTCCACTACACTGTGGAGAAACCACACAGTATTCCAGTTAAACCAAAGAAAAAAGGCAAGGCAACTCTCTAAGCAATGGAAGAGTTTGGCTTCTTCTGTTTCCTCTTTCAACACGCTATTTTGGCCATAGGACTAGTAATTCTGGTATATAGTTTGTGACAAATATTGCACTGTTCTTTTTCTTTAGTTTGAAAACAGCAAGACTACAGTGCACCAGGTATGATCAGTACAGCACAGCCTATCTGCTCCACAGGTTATGGAATCAGATGGCCTGATGTCTAAGGAGCTCATCTAACAGTTTTAATGAGTCTTATCACTGACTTGTAGGGGAAGCAGGGAAAAGACTGCCAGGGACATGAATCCACCAGGCAATGGCTCTGTTAAGCCATCCTCTGTCTAATGTCTCCTTTCACCCATGCATGGTGGCAGCTAGTCATGTACTTAATACATACGGCATAGAGTTCAGAGGATAACCACTCTTCCAGTTTAGTTAAAACACTGCCAGATTCCACCAATAACAACTCTTGAATGCAAAGCATTCATTCTGATAAACATAAACAATTCATTATTTATTCTGATAAACAGTGGTAATTTTCATAATTTCCTCTGAAACCAAAACATGCATTGTTTTTGTTCAGAGATTTTGTTGTACTGAGTTGAAGCCTCTATCCTTTGCCTTCACAACACTATAGAAGTTGATCATTGCCCCTACTTTTCCAAACAACAAAGATAAAAAACTATTTTCCAAGATTACTGTTGCTATTACTATAAATTTTGGTTTTTTACTATAAATTTTTGTTACAAACAGTTGATCTTCAACTAGTCATGCACACAAAATTCATGCTTTATATATACATGCCACTACATTTGAATTACTAATACAAACAAGTGGAACTGATAGTAACAAATTAATTATTCTTTTAATCTTAGAGTGGTTTGGGTCGGAAGGGGAACTTGAAGATCATCTAGTTCCAATCCCCCTGCCATGGGCAGGGATACCTTCCACCAGACCAGGCTGCCCTGAGCCCCATCCAACCTGCCCTTGGACGCTTCCAGGGATGGGCATTCACAACTTCTCTAGGCAACCTGTGTCAGTGCCTCACCACCCTCACTGTGAAAATTTTTTCCTAACATTTAATCTAAACCTACTCTCTTTCAGTTTGAACCCACTCCCGTTTTCTCCTGTCACTACATGCTCTTGTAAATAATGTCTTTCCACCTTTCCTGTAAGTTTCCTTCAGGTACTGGAAGGCTGCAATTAGATCACCCCAAAGGCTTCTCTTTTTCCAGGCTGAACAATTCCAGTTCTCTCAGTCTTTCTTCATCCCTCTAATTAACTTGGTGGCCTCCTCTGACTTGCTCCAACAGGTCCATGTCCTTCCTGTGTTGAGGACCCCAGAGCCGGATGCAGCACTGCAGGTGGGGTCTCACCAGAGCACAGCAGAGGGACACTTTCTCCCTCGCCCTGCTGGGCACACTGCTTTGGAAGCAGCCCAGGATATGATTGGCTCTTTGTCCTGATGGTGCACGCTGTGAACTTGTTTGTAATTTGTAACCCAAGAAACAGTGCCCAAGAGTCAGCTTCCGCAGGATCACCAAGTCAGAACATGAGTTTCTTTTGAAACTTTTCAACTGCCGGCTTCTGAGTGGAAATGAGCAGTACCTGTCAATAATAGCTGAGTAACAAATGCCATGAGTATAGGGACCACAAATTAGGGATCTGACTGAGAAAAGACCTACTATACAGCAAGGGCATTTCAGCATGCACGTCAGCAATACCTGGCAAAAGAACCTGGCAGTGGAGCTAGATAGTTATTAAAGAAAGTGATTTGAAGAATTCAGAAATGGCTGTTTCTGAATTATGCAGTACCATTTTAAGGTTCTGTCAAAGTTATGGGTGTTTTCCTGTGTTGTTCTGAAATGAAAAGCAGGGTTGAGATATTAATGTTCTGTGAAGGACATTAATTTAAAACATGCACAGTGCTAAAGCTTGCTATCAGCTGCTTTACAATACAAAGAAGCTTGTAAGGGAATAAAATATGGACAGTAGAAATGTTTCATTTTAAGCTTGATATTTTCTCTTCACATGCAGCACTAAAGGGTATAGTTTATGTTTTATTATTGTGTTGATACTGAAAAAGCTTGTTTTCTTGTACTTCTGGGTGAAATGGGAGTAACTGCAGTAGTGCTGGGCATCCTACATAGTCACAAAGCTAGGAGAAGCAGACTGCTGTGGAGAAGCAACCACAAAGCTGGAACTCTTTGGAGCTTTATTTGTCACCTTTTACACCACCTGATTTCAGAAACATCTCTGGGGTCAACTTCAGGCTATTCTGCTGATACCCTGTAGTACAAGGCACTGAGACTACCTCAGTGTATCTTATGATCCAGGAAGAAAGGCACTCAGACTCCATAAGCTATTGCTAAAAACACCATTTTCTGGAGCTAACACAAGAAAGAGAAAGAACACATGTAATCTTATGTCCCTTCAGATACTGGGAGCCCTGAGCTGTGCAGCATCTCACAGACCTCTACTGAGGACATATGGTACAGATCTAATCCGTAGAAAGGTTCCCTGACATTTTGGGTTTGGGACCTCTTATAGAATTTTCTTAGACAAAAAAATATTGTATTCATCATATCTGTTGTCAAAAACCCATATGTTCACATGAGAACTTGCTGCTTCTCTTTAAGATAAAGCCAAGGCCACACAGGTGGTGTAATTAGAAACATGGAGTAGGAGCTGCCTGTGGACTCCTCTGTTACCATCACCCTGCTGAGTTTATCCTGAAGGACAAGCTGTACATGCAGCACAGTGCAGAACAGCCTGCTTGGGCTGACACTCCTCGTGGATCACTAACTCTCTGGTGCACAATAGTCTTCTGGCTAGGATTGTTACAACCCCAAAGGGGAATATCTTGCAGCTGTTCAAGGCTTTAAGCTTTGCTTCCCTGCTGGGGGCATCAGCTGGTGCTCTGTTCCACTGCTCCTTGAGGTGAGCTCTGCCTGTTACCAGACATGAGACAGAGTGGCAAAGGATTGTTTCTGAAGTGTGCCTGTATTATCTAGCATGAGGCCAATGGGATTTGCAGGCAGGCTGTGCTCCCAGGTTAGGCAACCAACAGGGATAATCAAGATGCAGAGTGCATCAGGCTTCTCCAGCATCAACCACACCGTGCACAACACAGCTGCAAGCACAGAAGCAAGTATCTGATGTAGAGGGAACAAGATGCTTATGGCTGTGTAGGATATGTTGCTACTTCCCTTCTGTACACAGACACCCTGTAACTTTAACAGATTATTTCTGTTTTCTTTAGGAAATGGAGGATGAGTATGTGCACAATACAAGCAAATCTTACATCTTACCTTGCACTGCATTTGCCAAGAACACAGACTGTGTACCGCAACTCTGAAGACATTCAGCACCTGGGAAATAGGAATCTGCTTTTGAGAGCTGCTCTGGCATCATCACAGCTCTTCTTACACATGGCTGTCTCTGGGTTCTTCTACAGAATGGAATTTCAGTAACATTCGACATAACAAGGTCCTGCAGTTATTGTCTTCCCTCATGCCCACTTTACATTTAATATATGTGTTATAATGGTATGCAGTATAGCAAGAATCAGGGATTCTCTCATAGCACTCTATGTAACAAAATAGGCTGCTTGATTCTTCCTGCAAGCCAAGCAATATGAACCTTTCCCATTGATTGATGATTTGTCTTCAGGAATATCACTCAGTTCACTTTCCACATAAATTTAAGTTCTCAGATTTGATAATCTGCTATCATACGCATAATGAGTAGGAGTTATTAATTTAGGACTGTTTAGGAAAGAAGCTTTAACTCTAAACCTTGGAGTTAATTGACCTTATAAAGCACCTTACTTAAAAAATACATAAAAGTTGTATGACAGCACAGCCTAATACACACAGAGAAATCATAATTTTGCCCAGTGTAAAATTATTTGTGTATGGTGTTTTAATAATTTTCTTTTTTATAACTGAAAAGTTTAGTGCACGAAACCTAGTGCAACTTGCTTAATAGAGAACACTAGTAAATTTACAAGAGCAAATTTGATCACTAAATGATTCTGAAAGACAAATATAAAGTATTTTTCTAAAGAAACATAAGGAATACTGATGCATTATAAATTCAAGTTATGTAGATATCATTCACAGATGTATCATAGAGGGAAAACGTAAATGTTAAAAGTATATCAGGTGTGCACAAGCAACAGTTTAAAGAAATACATCCATTGGAAGAAGTTACTTCCTTTTATATCTTATGAATTACAGATAAATATTACACATAGCCTCAGCTGACAAGCATACATATAGCCCTATTTAAATTACACTAATTAACACTAGATAATCACTTCAATCTGCACTATTAAGGTTAGAATAAGGGCTAGAAAAAAATTATAAACATCCCAATATATTTTCTATCTTCTGGGACTCAGTTATTCTTTAAAAGCTTTCCTAAAATATTTAAGAAAAGCAATTTAGTGCTTTGAAACTCTGATTTAAACACAGTATCCTTTTAATCCCTGCCCTCATTTTGTCTGTGAAAGCAACAGAATAAATTACAGCTCCAGTTTTCTTCTACTTTTTCATTCAGGCGAGTGTAACTTTGAAAAAGCTAAGGGCATTTGGAAAAGTTATGGAACGCCAAAAGGAGAAACACAAGAAGATCAGAGGAAACAGATGGCAGATTAATAATTTGATTGAATCCTGACCACCTTTTTCAGTTATGGTCTTTTTTTAGTTTCTGGAAGGTACTGAACAGACACAGTTCTTACTCTCAGACCATTTCTTCTACACTTAAGAATTTAGGCGCAGAAAAACTGACCATATTGACCTTTGGATTATGCCTAAAAACAGTTGAAAAGCACAATCTGCTGCAGCAGAGACCATGTCAGAGCTGTACCAACAACTGGACAGGACAGATGACTGAACTGCAAGGCAATGTAAATTTTCTGGCCCTTTTTGACGCAGTTTCATAAGCCATGCAACACAGACTGTGTCTGTGACTGCCTGCTCCCAGTGATATGTGATCCGATATGGTAGGTGGTTGGGGGCACAGAGCTTTTTCATGTTGGGCTGCAGAGTTGTGCAAACTCACTGCTGACTCTGTGGGCTTTCATGCAGAAGAATATGATGTAAACTTGGACTTGAGTGCTGGGCCAATGCTACATGCCCAGTACAGACAGTGCAAAGTAACTGCCTGTGGGAGCAGGCACTATCACTGTATGTGGAGAGTTGGTGGTTCAGCCAAGATTGCGTCTTGGTCTTATCTGTATGCCTTGGCCAACAACTCCTGAGCCCTGGACTTATTTCTTACTTCTGGACCATTTTTCTGATTTTGGTGGTTCAGAAAAACACCAACACTCAAGACAAACTCTATATATTCTTAAGTAATGTGAAATTAATTTACTGGTATAATTAGAGCACACTGCAGCCAGAGGACTATTCACAACCCATGGAATCATAGCCATGTGAAAGAAGTCATGTTCTCCACTGCTTTGCTGTTTTAAGACCATACAACAAGGTCCTGATGGGACCTTGCAGATCACTGAGTCCAGGCACTGCTCTCAGTGTCAAGGAGACTTCATAATCCTTTTTAGAAACCTTCTGAACTCTAAGACTGCTGCCACAGCACATTTTCCAGGATATTATGCAGCTGTGCATCAAATTTGCTATTCAGGGGGATTGCCATTGTTGCTGTGCCATAAAGCTGACCTCAGAAGAGTCAGTGGTACACATGGACCTGCTGTGTGATTGTTCAATGCACTGATCTGGAAAGACTTGCCAAATACTGAATGTGACCTGGCCAATGTCATTGTAACTCTGCGTCTAACCTGCTTGAATGGGTCTTCCTGTATGAGTATCATGTTGTAATTCAGTGTGAGACTGAGAGGAGCAAGGCTGGGAAGTTGCAATGGTGTTCCATGAACTCCTTCTCATCTTATACTTGCACTTATTTGTAAGACTATGGCTGTTTTATTGCCAGTGAAGATACTACTTCCAGGCTGCAGGCCAAATAGCTATTTAGGCCAAGCTGACAGCCTAGGGATTAAAGCACTAGGGACCCAAAGGTACTTCAAAGGGTGAAGAGAGAAGGGGACAGCTGACAGAGGTTTGATTTGTGGGAAGAGGGATTCATGCCCCAGATTGTGAACTGAAGCCTGTGCAGAGCTTGCTGCATAAAAGCTGGGAATAAACAGCAGTTCTCAGAGAAAATGCAGGAGCCAGTGCCGTGTCTGCTCCCACAGTGCAGAAGAAGAGAAGGTCTTTTAGCCTGAAAAAGGCACCAAAACTGGAAATGTCAACATTTGAAGCAAAGACTGCAAAAAGGAGAAAGAACTAAAGAGCTAGGAAAGACTTACAAGAGACACTGCTTTAACACCACCTTTTCCAGAGTCACAAAGGAAGGAAGCATCCTTCCTGAGCCAAGTCAGGAATTGCTCTGACTTCTCTGTCTTCCTAGAAATCATCAGTAAGACAGTGATTACTGCAAGAAGCCCTTAAGAGTCCACTCAGGAAGGCTTCAGCTTCCTCTCAAGCACACAGGGAAGCTCAGAAGTAAATGATTAATGGTCCAAAGCTTTATTTGATCTGCTGCTACAATTAAGTAGTGGCTGGCAAAGCTCACTGACCTCCCTCAGATACTAATTCATGTTGGGCTGTTTCAAAGAGTTCCTGAGAAACTGGAGCTTAGATAACCTCATTCAAAGCTATTTGACAGGCTTTTCAGTTGCATTAATGTACTATATGACTACTGATGATAGCCATATGCTGCTCTTATATAAAAATATGAATAAGTCATCTTCTGGGTAGCTGAGGTTCTTAAGTTTTATCTAAATGGAATACAGATGTGATGGGCATTTGGATATAAAGGATGTTCACTGAGTGAAGATAAGTTTAATAATCCCATTTAAACAATGGGATAAAGGGAGTTTAAAGTTCCACTTAGGCTAATATTTCATTTCAAAGGCTGGCAACTAGACAAATTTTTTTCAGAAATTAAAACTTGGCATGAAAATGTTTAAGTAACTGTCCCCAAGTGAAGTGTTCTTTGTGCAAACCTCGGGTTTAGAAATTAATCTTCTGTTCCCCTAACCTGCCTTTGCCCACACCTGTAGCTGTGACAGATCCACTGTAGTAACTACCTCTTACCACCCTGTTGCTGCAAGGACATGGAGCTCCTCCTATCCAAAAGGAAAAGTAGTGTGTCATGACTAACGGATCAAACACAGGTAACATTTTTCACCTGCAGATATACCACTTAGCTCCTATGGTAAATTTCCTTTGGGGGTTAAGAGAGAGTCAATTGAAAAATAAATGTAAGAAAAGTGTGAAGAAAAATTACAACCCTTGAATGCAGACTGGATGACAAGAACTGCAAAAACTAATTCTCACATTAAACCCTGCTTGATATATCCAAATTTTGGATCATAGCTTCTACATTTCAATCACTGGAGAGCGTCTCAAGAAGTATCATCACTGCCAAGGCACAGACAGTTTTGACAGAATTCTCTTTAATTTGCTCTTATGAATCTGCAACAAGGAAAATTCACAAATTTCCCATGCTGTCTCTTCTGGGGCATCACAATTCTGCTATCTAACCTAAATCTCATGCTGAGGTTTCAGCTGCTGTAGTATTTGCACTTTTATCTTCACTATGGACTTTCAGAGGGCTCATGTACCAAACAGGCTCTGTTCCTCTTTGCTCATGCTCGGACAGCCCTGACCCTGGTGAATCATGCTCAGACTGAGGTTCATTGTAACCTCCTGCTTCCTCTCCATGGAGCTGCTACCAACCTGCCTGTTCCCCGCCCCGGATTTCTGCAGCCCCTGGCTCTGACCTTGCACTTTGTGCTTCAGCACCATCCTGATTTTCCAAACCATTTTTCCAGCTTGCCAAGATCATTTCTGAAATCTAACCTCGTTCCTCAGCATAGCCACAGCCTTCCCACAAACTGAGCGCGCGGGCTGCCTGTATCAACTATGCACATCACTGGTGACAAACTGCGATGGTTTGATTGGGTGAGCCACTCTTGTTGCCTGTGTTGGCAGCTGGGTAGTGCTCAGCCACGAAACAGCACAGCCAGGTCGGCACTTAGCTGTCCCTTGGCTTGGAGTTACCACAGGAGTCAAACCCACCCTTAAACGAACTAAAAGCTTTTTTATCAAGGAGAGACGTCGGAGCTCAGCTGTTCCCACAAAGCCGCCGCTGTCGTTTGCACATCCTTTCCTTGCGCTCCGCCCGTTCGGAGCGCAGCCGGTGCACGGCCGCAGCGGCTGCCGGGCCCGGCGGCCCTCGCA
>VZRN01005098.1:995203-1063633 GCA_013397935.1 Dasyornis broadbenti
GGCGGCGCAGCCGGGCCCTGCCGGGTCACCATGGAGACCCGCAGCCGGCGGGGTCGACGGGGCGGCGCGCCGGGGGTTGAGTCGCTGGGCTCCCAACCGGCCGCGGCCAACAGCCGCCGCCTCCAGCAGCCGCGCCTACATAGGGGCGGCGGGCGGCCTCGGCAGTGCAATCCTTTCGTGGGCTGGTGGCAAGCGGAGCTAGGCAGCGCGGTGGGCCACCCGTCTTCCTGCGGGGCGAGCGGGAGGAAGGGGTTGCCCGAGGCGTATTTGTGGTCGTTCGGAGAATTTTTGGGGTTTTTTTTGGTTTTTTTTTTGTTTTGTTTTTTTTCTTTTTCCCTCCCACGACTTCGTTTTATTTCTGTGGGTTTTTTTTCTCTCCTCCGAAAGGTACCGACGTCGGGGCGATGCGTCGCACCGGAGACAAGAGCCGTGCGGGGCGGCGGGAGTCGTGCCCCGCTGTCCCCCGCAGCAGCGGCGGCCGGGCCGTGCTGGGGGTGCTGACGGAGAACGGGCAGCAGCAGCGGCCCGGCGGCAAGGTGAGCCCCGCTGCCGGCGGCACAGCCTCCTCCTGCCCGCAGAGCCCGGGCGGAGCTCCCCGGCCTGGCCCGGCCCTGGGCTGGCAGCCGTGGGCATGAGCGGTGCACGCACCTGCTCTCGAGGCTGCTAGCAAAGGCCTGCGGGTGGCGGGGTGAGGAGGTGACTCGGGCTCCAGTTCATAAGCCTGAGTTTCCCGAGAAACTCAGTTTCTGCAGTCCTGACCTGCAGGTGCTTCTCCGTGGAAATACTCCGTGCAAGTAATTCATTCTCGAAGGAAGGCGGACTCGAGCACTTAACCGCTGCGGTGTAGGGGGTGGTTTCAGGAAGGGTTTACCCAAACGTCTCACTGCTGTGTGGCTGGCCATGCTCAGTTCAGGGTGCCAGAGCTTTAAAAAGCTCAAGTTAATGACACGTTGTCTTCTTATCCCTTGGCCCGCTTCTGCAGTCTGCTGGTGGGGCAGGGAAAATGTTTTTGTGCTGGTCTAAAATAGCAGCTGGTACGTGTACACAAACGCTTCTCGGTTGTAGCTGTGTAAAGCCCCTAACTCAGTTTATGGCTTCCTGGCAGTAGATGGTGTGAAGGATTGTAGCCTGGTCACACACAGTCCTGTGGGTTGTGATGCTTAAGCTTAAAACGTCAAACTTCAGTTTTTAACTCTGTTTGCAGTGCCTTGCTGCTGGTGATGTCCTTCATAAGTTTGTGGCAGTGCTTGAGCGCTTTTGTTAATTTGCCAGGACTGAATGTGGAGCAGACTGCTCTTCACAGCCCCCTTACAACTGATCAGCCCCCTCGTTCTCCTTAGCGGAAGGCACTGAATATGATGCTGCTCCCCTGGTTCCTGACATTCACTGCACCTCATTCCTTCTGTGAGGAGTCTGTCACAGCAAGACAGCAACAAGCAGTCCTTCAGAAGCACCAAATGTAGTCCGTGGCTTTTCCCACAGACTTTTGTTATTGGTGTCTGTTACGCAAGGAATGTGATTTTTCTCTTTGAAAACAAGTGACACTTTCTGTTTTCCTCATGAGTTACCCTCCCACAGCATTACTGTGCTCTGCTTCAGGGCGCTGCTGTTATCAAGCGCTTCTCTGGCTCTGAAAACACCATCCCTTCATCTAGAAAAGATGAAGTGCCCAACTGCATGGTCAGTGCTGCATCAAAGCAAGGCTTTGCAATCTACGTAGATGACACAGAAGATAAAGAAAACTACAGCTGCCACGTGTCTGAAGATCTGGAATTAAGCCACTGTGAACTAGATACCAGTGCAATGACATCCAGTATTCACCTACTGCTGGATCTGAGTTCAGGTAACTCCTGTTACTATTCAAATGGTATCCACAGCACAACCGCATGTAGGGTGGTTATGAATTGTGAATTGTAAGCTAGCGAGTAGCTTATGTTACAATAAAAAACACTACAAACTAGCTTGGATTGTGTCTACATGAGGGGAACACTTCTGAGCTAAAAATAGCAAGAGAAGGCCAAGAGATTAATTATACAAATGTCTTGCTGCTTCCTACTACCTGTTAGGCTCTCCTATGGTAGTGGACACATCCTTCCAATCCCAGCCTGAGGATCACATGGGAGATGTTGTAACTCTGACTGTGGGAGAGTATGCAGAAGACATTCATCAGTACCTCCGAGAGGCTGAAGTAAGTTGCTGTAAGAAGCTTTATAGGTATTTGTGGTCTCTCTGGTGGGCTGCAGTATTGCAGAGATCCAAGGCTGCCACTGAACTACAAAGGAGAGAAAGCAAATAGTAAAAGTTATCTCTTAAGGTGGCATATAGTCAGTGATAAGTTCTTTCAGGATTACTGCATCCCTGATATTCCCTATGATGGGAGCATCTCTGGACTTCTTGGTATGAAGATTTATTGCAAATGGGAGTAGAATGCTGAAAAAATGCTAAAATGGTTTGATGTGATCTCACTGACAGCGCTCTGGCTATAGGACTAGTTTTTCCTACCTTGTGTCTGAGCAGTGAAGTGCAGTCTCCTAATAGGAAGAAGAGGGAAAATATGATTTGTTCATTTTCAGGTCCTTCTGAATGGATCAGTTGTTTGATGGCAAAGGCTGTCCATAGTCCAGGAAGTCTTTTACTATTCTCCTGCTAACACAGTATCTTCAATCTGTCTCTTCAGTGTAGAAATACTCCTTTCTAGAGGTGCCACTAGCTGGGAATAATTACCACTAGCACTCTAATTGTAGTCAGTACTTACAGTTATTAACAGTGGAACAACCCTTGCTCCTTTTAGTGTAAGTATAAAGAATGTTAATCAGCTGAGCCAGCCATGGTTCTCTTTAGGGTGAGCATCCTGATTTTTCAACTCTTTCCAAACAGGTAAGATTCAGGCCCAAGCCCTACTACATGAAGAAGCAGCCAGATATCACAACAGGAATGCGTGCCATCCTGGTAGACTGGCTGGTGGAAGTTGGGGAAGAGTATAAACTTCGGACAGAGACTTTGTACTTGGCAGTGAACTTCCTGGACAGATTTCTTTCCTGCATGTCTGTTCTCAGGGGGAAGTTACAGCTTGTAGGAACAGCAGCAATTCTTCTGGCTGCGTAAGTGTTTTACCTCTGGAAATCTTGGTGATCTGAAACTTATTTTTGGGTTTAGTCTTGTAGTGTAATTTGCAAGAAGGAAGGCTGCAGTAGTAGGTAGCTTTTCATGTTACCTCAAGATTAGCAACTTGGCCTATTTTGGCACTATTAAAATTAAGCATTTAATATATGATGTGGAGAACTGTAGTGGGGAAACCTTGTAACCAAAAACAAGGAGCAGAAATAGTACTGTGTTAAACTGCTAGTCTGTGAGGCTATAATAGACTCAGTTGTGATCTACAGCCTTTAACTGCTTTAAGTAGACAGGGTAAGCAACATAGCTTACCATGGGTGTTTGTCTGGAGTGTGCTGTGTTACTGAGACTTTCCCACTGAAAGCTTGCTATTACCCAAGAGCTAACAATGTGTGTATCTATCTAGACTGATAACTTGGAGTTTGTCTAAGCATAGTTGCCTAAATTTGAAACTAAATTGTTGGCCTGGAAGATCAAGTAAAATTAGAGCTTTACACAAGTTTTAGTAATGTCATATGCTCATCCTGGTGTGGGTCCAGCATAAAGCTTTCTTTTACTATAACTTTGAAGCTGACAAATGTGGCTTCTATATCCCTTTTTCAGGAAGTATGAAGAGATTTACCCACCAGATGTGGATGAATTTGTCTATATAACAGATGATACCTACACAAAGAAGCAGCTGCTAAGAATGGAACACTTGCTTCTCAAAGTGCTGGGTTTTGACCTAACAGCCCCAACCATCAACCAGTTCCTTCTTCAGTATATTCAGAGGCATGGAATTTGTATGAGGACAGAGAACTTTGCAAGGGTATGGACTATCTGCCTTCTTGGACTGAGGGGGAAGAAGTGGTCCTTAAAGGAGAACTACTTGCATTTCATGAAGTTATCTCTGCAACCGAACTGCATGTTTTATAGTGGTGGCTTCCATGCCAAGACTTCTGATAAATGCCCAGTGGAAGTGCTAGGTTTGATCTGTCTTGTCTGGTCAGGGATAATTAACTGACTGGGCAGTTAGGTGGTAAAAATCTGGTGGTTTTTTCAACAGTGCCTACGTAGCAAGTCTGTCCTGGATTTGGTGCTACTGTGTAATATAGTCCACAATGACACAGAATATATACCTGCATAGCTGTGCAAGAGTTGCTTGGAGTAGGCTACTGTTGTTAGAAACACCAGACTTACAGTAAAATATCTGATCACCTGCTTCTCTGCAAAGGTTATAGGATGGTACAATGACTCTACTCCAACAGAGCCCAAATTGTGCTTCTTAGAGCTGTCCATTTATCCCTGATCTCCAGGTGGGGTCCACCTATGTAGACAAGGGCCTTAGAGGATGGGATGAGTGTGTCTGTTATTTTTATGAAACTTGAATTTTCTAAGTCTCTGTCTGTAAAATCATAACAGAACTGATGATGGGACCGGACTTTCAGATTGCAGTGTAGATTGTTTAGGCTATGGCAAAATACGGTCGTTCTGTTCCCCCCGAAACGTGATAAAGGATCTTCTGTAAGGTAAACAGAACTAGAATGGTAATTCTCATCGCTAGATATGTAGTTTGTGCTTTTGTACATGATACTGAGACCACTGCTGAACTTTAATGCTTGCTGTATTGGACTGGTTGTACCAGCTAGGTACAATCTTTCTTAAAAACTTGGGTTTTCTTGTTCAGTATCTTGCAGAGCTGAGTCTCCTTCAAGCTGATCCTCTTCTGAAGTACCTTCCTTCACAAATTGCTGCAGCAGCCTACTGTTTAGCAAACTATACAGTGAACAGATCTTTCTGGGTAAGAGCAACAACTGTGTGTTAATGAATAGTTCAAGCATTTTGTTATTGTTAGAACTGAGCTGAGAAGTAGGAGTAGCTACAAAGTATGTTGTTCTAAAGGCTGAAATGCTAGGATGAGTAGCTGTTCCTAAGTTAATGAGACTACCTGATAAATGAATGTTAAGTAAACCTGAATTATGCCTCTTCTCTGAAGTGGGAGAGATTTCACTGTCTTGCTCACATCGAGTCTATACCAAACGCCTCACAAATCTCCGAAACTACACCCCCAATACAATTTAGTATCTTTCTGGGAGAAAGGAGAGAACTGAATGTGTCTACTTGAGTTATTACACTGACTGGCTACTTTACCACAAACATTGGTAGACCTTCCAGCTCTATGTTGGAGGAATAGCTTTAATACAGAGCAAGGTCCAGAAGAGATGTAAAGGATGCCACTTGCATAGAGCAGAAGGAGCTTGTCAGATCTCATGGCACCAAGGAAGACCTAGGGTGGAACTGATGGCACAATACAATTGAATCTTTTTAATGCTTAAAGAATCTAGAGTGAGCTCTGATGTAGTGAAAAGAGTTTCTGCTTCCATAGGAAACCCATCCTCTAGATGACTGCTGACTACAATAGAATAACACTTTTTTCTCATCTGACCAGCCAGAAACACTTGCTGCATTTACTGGATATTCATTAAGTGAGATAGTGCCTTGCCTGACTGACCTGCACAAAGCATGCCTTGATGCTCCCCATTGCCAGCTGCAAGCTATTAAGCAGAAATATAAGCACCCAAAGTAAGTAACCAGTAAGACAGTGTTCTGTAACTTGGAAACCTGCAAGCACAGGATGATTCTGGTTTTGCAGCTTGGACTGTGGCTGCTGTAGCTGTCTCAGCTTCTAGTTCTGAAACAGAAGCCTCCATCAGCCTATTGAGGGGAAAGCTTTTCTGACCAGAAAACCGATTAATCCATAAGTATGCAGATGCATTGGATAACAGCTGTGTCTGCAGTGTTGCAGGATGATGCTTCTCCAATATATTGCACAATCAGATGATAGCTTAGGTGACAGATCTTAAGCTAATAGCTGTAGTCACTGCATTTCTATTTCAGGTACCTGCAGGTGTCTCTTCTGGAGCTCCCAGTAGTTCTTCCTCTACACTAGAGACTGTGGATCCTGGACTTGAAGATTATTTTGTCCCAATCAACAAAGCTGGTCTAACATTTCATAGAGCACTGCAGGTCATGTGTCTGTAACCATAGTGATCAGAATGGTTTTTAAGCTAATATTTTTTAATGAGATGCCTTTTTAAAAATAGATATTAGACTATAGCTCTTAACATAACTGACAGCACTTTTAATAAATGTCTTATTACACTCTACTTCTGTGGATCTTCTGACTCCAGTTAATACCTGCAGTAACAGTGAGTGGCATGAATTTTGGAGTGGTTTTTTTTGTTTGGTGTTTTGTTTTGTTTTTCACTAAATTTCTGTAAGCAGCTCTTAAAAATTGGCTGGAGTGGATAAAGCACAGCTTGAATCACCACAATCTGACATCCCTATAAGCACAGGTGATTTGTTGTAGTCCTATTTGTTCTTTCCTCTTCAATGAGACAAGATCATATTGCCATGAACAGAAGCTATTTTCTGCAACTTGTTAACCATATCAGACCAAGAACATCCACATGCAATTAGTCTGTGAACTCTGAAGATGTTTGTAGAAGATCATCAGTGTTGACGTAAAACTCAGACTTCCCTTTATGGAGACAAAATAGGAGATTGCTCTGCAGGGAGTTGGCGGAAGGGGAAGTTGTAGCTGGCAGAGCTTTAGAAACATTTCATACTCTGTTAGACAGACTGCAGTAGAAAGCAGTGCTAAAAGCTATGAGGTACTGGAACACTGGAGTTGTTCTAGATGGCTCCCGAGTCATACTTGTGGTGTTGGAGTGGTGTTACAACTGTCTAAGATGACCTCTCACGTCACTAGAGCAACTGGTGAACATCTGTGAAGGGAGGGTGATGGGACAGAACTATTAGCTGTCTTAGCCTGAGCTGCTACATGGCCTTGTGTCCCACTATCAGTTATTTGTTAGGTAGTGCTTTTAAAAAAACCCCTAACAGGACACTACCTTGTGTAGTCTCAAACACAGCCCCTGTCCGAAGTAGTTTAAAAATCAGTTGGTCATATTGGTCATGTAGAGAACTATAATTCACTCTAAATGAGAAGGTAAGTCTGAGGTGTGCTCTTACTGCGAGAGTTTAAAACTTTCAGGGCTTACTGCTTCCTAAGAGAGCAATCTGTACAGTGCATTGTGTTTCCAAGCAAGAATAGGTTTAACACTTGACACCAGCATGCAATTCAGCAGACATATTAAGTACCAGGTAACAAGCCTCTTATTTTAATTTTAAAACCTGATTATGCCAATATGTGTGTGTCATGAGGCTCTTAGCTTTGGGCATTTCCTCAATGTATGTAAGACTTCCTTTCCCTTAATTCCTCCCTGTGCAGCCTGGTGGATCTTTCTAGCAATGCAAACTCTTGTATTTCTCTGAAGTGGAGGTAGTGGTCATGACTGCTTCACTTGTCTCAAAGTAAACATTCGTTGAGGGAGGGGAGTATTCCATTTCAGTCTATCACAGTCTCATTTTAGTCTAGTTCTTGGTCTCTTGCTTCAAACACATTCTAATCAGTTAAGTGAATTTGTCTTGATACTTACTGATACTGATAGAAGTGACCAGGTATCATGTCCATGGTATTGACTTTTTGTGGTGGGGCCTAGATCCATGGATTTTGTTCATGCAATGAATTTCATGGCTTATGGATGTATGTCTTAAAGGTGGGTTATGAATTTCTTTCATGCCTGCAGTCAACTTCTTTAAAGAAAGTGTCTCAGTAAAAAACTGTGCCAGTGGTACCTGGTTACAACAGACAGTCAATTTCTTGCTTGCTTGTTTCACAAGGAAATGGTGAGTACACTGAGAAAGTCTTGCTGAGTCTACCCAGCTTATGAGTACCAGCTTGCTTGTGGCGTTTCAGGCTGAATATAAGATATTCTGAAACCCCATGTTAATAAGACTCTACTTGCAAATAATAGTGCTCAGTGAGCTGAAGCTAACTGTAGTGTTGGGTATTTTCAAAGCAGTAATGAATGTCTCAGGTGCAGGAATGTTTTCCTTGTGTTACAGCAGATTAAACATATTTGCATGCTACAATAGTAATGGGGAAGAGATTAGTTTTGTTCTCATGAATAGTCTGTAACCAGAGCCATGTCTCATGTTCCTGGGCCAACAGATTTGGTGCATCTAACGAACTAGGAGTCTGAATTTACTTAAGTGTTTTAACAGGTGAAGTCTTTCTAGAAGCCACACTTTTGTTCTGTTTTAGATTTTACTTATAACTACAAGGCAACAGTTTCATTTACATTCTCAGAGCTTCAATTTCTAGGTATACAAATGTACTTGGAGCTTTTTGGCCTTTTTTTTAAGCTATAGTATGTGAAGACTGCTTCATCTGCTTTCTTG
Source organism: Dasyornis broadbenti (assembly GCA_013397935.1). NCBI lineage: Eukaryota > Metazoa > Chordata > Aves > Passeriformes > Dasyornithidae > Dasyornis > Dasyornis broadbenti. Next base: position 1,003,604 of record VZRN01005098.1, read on the forward strand.
TTTTGTAATTATTTTTCAACTCAACTTTTGACTCAAATATTGTTTTAGTCCAAGGCTAAAAAGGGTGACAAAAAAAAAAGCTTAGTAGTTAAAGCAAAGAATCACATAATGCTGCAGTGTGAATGCTGATGAGTTAGGGCAAGATGGATTAAATTATAATTTGTGATTCACAAACTCATCTTGAAGTGGTCTCATCTGAGATCTGTAATAATGTCATTTTGAATGTTCCTGCTCTATTCTCACTTCCTTTTGTTGGATTTGTCTTATTCAGAACAAAGAAAAAGACTCGCAGCTCTTATAGGAGTGAGACTTGGCTCTTTCAAGTTGAAAACTGAGTACTATCTCCTCTCTCCTTCAATATGAATCATCACTCTTAACTCTGGCCTACCACTCATGGGCTGTTTCCTGCAGATGATACGTGAGATCAAGGGTAAAAGATGCTGCAGTTGGGCATAAAGTGATAATGAAGGTGAAATAATGCTGTTTTGATATGATAAAGTGCTTAAATGCAGATGCAAAAACATTTAGGAGTACTAAAAGTTGTACTGAAAATCAGGTATACAGGAAGATGGATTTATCAAGAGGGAGATGAAAGCAACCCAGTAGGAAGCTTTAAGTTTTCATTCATGTAGTGACTATGCTATATGGAAAAACTAAGAGGTTTAAAACTCAGAGCCCTGCGTGATGTTTGAAACAGAACCAGACTTTTTGAAGATAGCCATATCCTGGAAAAGAAATAGAGTGTGATTTGCATTAAAGCCTAAACTGAGACTGTCTCAATTCTTGACCATCGTCCTTAGTGGCTTGTAGACCATGGCCACAAATAAAACTTTTGTTTTGGTACGGTTTTGTTTGTTTGTATTTTTTTTGTTCAGGAAATTTAAACTGTGGCAGTTTCAGAGATGTCAAGGCTGATCACACTCACTTAACTCTGCTGTGAAGATCAGTCTGTTGAATTGTCAGCATGTGTATTTCAAAGGCTGAATATTGACTTCTATACACGTCACAATATCCTCCCCCAGTTAAAATGTATTGGGACAAAGCCTACAGGTGAAACAGCAGGCTGAGCACATCCAAGGAGCTTTGAGGGGTCACTCAGTACTCCTAGTGGAGTAGGTTGGATCTGAGAGGTGTTGAGGATTTTATCTTTGACCCATGATATTCGATTCAAGAGGTCTTTAATGTTGGCATTAGGAACAAACAAAAACATCCCTAATCTTATTCTAGCAATTTCCATATGATCATGTTGTGACTTTCAAGAGACTTGGCTGTATGATCCTGTTTTTTCTGTATTGTAGTTAACACTTTTAACCAATATTTTCTAACATTAAATATTGCAGCTGTCTCTGGTGTCCTGAGAAAGTTGTTCTTTATAGCTGGAGATGTATTGTGGATCAGTGGTTCCCTTAAGATTAAAAGAGATAAGCATAATTTGATACTTTATGGTAAGGTACTGGTTTAAGAGCTATGATCTGCCTTTGTTTTCTCTGGGGTGAGTTAAGGATGTCTGAGAGATAGTTGGGTAGTTAGAGAGAATGCTTTAACTGTGTTCAGAACAGTTAAGCTGTTGGTTCATGTCTGGAGGTTGTCTGCCTTGCTGGGAAATCTGGCTGTGTGATTTGTCTGTGTGCATACCTGCTTGTTGTCAGTTCTACAAATGACTCAAATTGGCTCTGATCGCTGAGGTGAGTACTTATTTTAGCCAGTGACCTTGAAGCAGCTTGTGGGTCTGCTCTTAAGCATGACAAACAAGCCAGCAACATTAGTGATTGCTTCCTGGGATTATGCTTTTTATCTTGTAATTTTCCTCAGCACCAGCAAGATTATCTTCCTATACTGAAGAGCTGGGCAGACCACTAGGCAGATGTGAACTGGAGGCAGTACAGACCCATCCGCTATGACTCAGATGTTCTAGAGCCCTGTCAAACTGAGTCTTACAAAGTTTGTTGGGTCCTCTAGTGTTTATAGTGGATGTATGTATTTTCCTGTTGCATCAGACAAGAGTCACACAGAATACTTATTTTTAGTTGTTATTTGTTTCATAGTTCTCTTGTATGGTAAGCTCTCACTTTCTCTTGGATGCTTGTTTGTATTGCATCTACTTACTAACAAAAAAGACAAAGCTTTGCATGATGAGATGCCCATAATGAACATCCCTGACAACACATTTATAGAAGATGTGCAGTGCAGAGATGTAGAGAAGCAGTGGTTTAGGCAGCCTGTGTGGTAAGTATCTAATACAGCCAGTCACAGCTCTTCTGTGCACTCCTTGTGGTTTATCACTGTAGATGGCAGCCCTGCAAACATTGAAGTGAATTGGCACAGACAAACTTACAGGAAAGCCTACAGAAGGATACTGACCATGTGATACAGTTAGTCCTAAAGTGGTAAGTGCCTACCTGCATCAAATTAACTTGTGTCTGGGCCAAGAAAGACCAGGAAGTCCTGGCCCTAATCCTCCTGAAGATGCTAAAATTATGGTCTGTCTTGGAGTTTTGTGCAGTGCTTGCCTAGTTAGGCTGTGCTGGTACAGAAAAATAATTGTGGACTGTGCAAGAGCTGGTTCCTGGCCAAATATGTCTCTATTTGGCTTGCTTCCATGATGCTTAGGGCTGGCCAGTTTTTTTAAGTAGATTTGTCTTGGAAAGAGCTTTTGGAGCAGGACAAACTACTCAGTGTGAGCTAACAGGCTTTGTGGGTGTCTGTGCTCAGAGCTCATGCTTGCTGATTGCCCCGCTTTTGTCTTAGCAATGTGTCTAGAATGACCAAGTGTCCCTGCCATTAATACCAGTAAATACCAAGTTAAACCATAAGGGAGTCCTCAGTCTTTGTTTTTCAGATCTTCTTTATTTGAACACAGAAGAGCCTTACTGGAGCCAAGTGCTGAAAGAACAGGCTCATGATGAAGCATTGAGTTCTGGCAAGAAATAGTCTCCTCCCTCCACCATCTGCAGCCAAACTGCCTTTTCTGCTTGTTTACTGTTGTTTGTGTTTTGATGTGTAAATAACTTGAAAAAGTAAGAGAGGGCGCTAGACCCCACAGCATTGAACAGATGATGTGAGCAGCTTAGAGTAGAATCATGTAAACTCTATCCCTATTCAGGCAGACACCTAAATGACATGTATTTCAAAACAGAATAATACATTTGGTTATTTTTTCCCCTCATAAAGAGGATAGAAATATCTGAGAAATAACAAAATGGCTGGCAAAACAGAGTGCAGATGAGCAGCAACAGCAATGCTATTCCTCCATGTGATAATGGAGTGAGATATTGAGGTGGCAGAAGCAGGTTCACTCTGAATCACATTTACATAGCACATGCTTTCAAACAGAACAGTGCACCTGTCCCTGTGCCGTGCTGTACTGTCGCCTCTGTTTACTGAGCAGGCACAGTTGGATTCAGCCGTGCAGGAAAAGACCTTGAGTTTTTTGTTTTGTAAAATCAGAAAGATCCTGTAATCCTGATGGTCTCCAAAGGACAGGACCAGAAGAGGGCACCAGATCCTTGGTCGGGGGCCAGAGGGGAAAACCAACCTCAGTGTTCCCCAAAAGGACCAGAGCCCAACAAGGTGTTTGGTCTTTTTTACGTGTCTGTGGGTAGACCAGAGATGTGCGTGATCACTGCAAAAACACAGCTTTGCTCCATTAACTTTTCATGAAATAAACCAGGATTTAGCAAAGTTGCAAGGTAAGGTCAGCTGTGCTGCCTCGCTCCTGCATGTGGCGATGTAGGGATACTTAAAATAAATTATCTTTTTAGAATATCCCTAGTCTTGTACTATGAAGTTTGACCCTTTGCACTAGTGTATCAAATACTTTCAGTAAGATTGTTTTTTCCCCTGGCTATGAAAATCAGGCGAACTTAACTAATGTTGACTTAAAGCTTGATTCACACAGGATAAAAACATGATGGAAGCTGCTCTGCTAATATTCATGACATAAGTGTTCTGTTGAAGCAGGTCTGATAGAGGACCATTTCCTTACATTGCAGATTGGGCAGAGAAAACTCTTCTAATATTACACATCTTGTATGGTTTGTGCAAGAAAGAGGGTAAAAATCAGTTGTAAGTTTTAAGTTAGAATGTGTTTCTCTTGCTCATTGAAAACTTGAGTGCTAATTTTTATTTCAAGGTAATTTAGCTATATGGAGAGTGTTTATGTATGACAATTGTTGCCCAGTTCGTGGTATTTAAGTGTCAATTTCTTTATCTTAGTCATGTTGTCCTTGTCCTNGACATGGTGAAGGCTTCGAGAAGCTTCACAGAGGAGCCATCTTTGTGGTCCCCCCCCACTAGCAAAACCTGGGCCAAGCTAAACCACAACACAGTTGTAAGTTTTAAGTTAGAATGTGTTTCTCTTGCTCATTGAAAACTTGAGTGCTAATTTTTATTTCAAGGTAATTTAGCTATATGGAGAGTGTTTATGTATGACAATTGTTGCCCAGTTCGTGGTATTTAAGTGTCAATTTCTTTATCTTAGTCATGTTGTCCTTGTCCTGTCCCAACTTGAATTGAGTTTTACTTTCACAAGCTGCTCAGCCATTCAAATTTGCACTTTCCTTTTTCTACAGCTGTTTTTAAAATGTATTTTCTCTCATATTTAACCTGTTAAATAGGAGGCAGAAGCTGCACTGTTAGAGTCAGTGGAAAACTTTTATCCTGAGCAGTCATCTTGAGTGCTGCAGCAGCGTGTAATGGTTCAGTAAAAAACTTGTCAGTGAAGTTTTTTGAGTCAAAGGGAAATATTTTCTCCTTGGACAGTTATGTGTTCTTTACTCTTTCTGAGCTATTGCAGATATTTATATAGATTTATTTTAAGACAGTTGCTGAGCTACTTGTCATGTGCACAAAGGTATGGGCTGCCTGCTGCTCCATGGATAACAAATGTTTTGTTCTGGCTAACAGTAGCAGCTTTCAGGAGGCGGTGTTGTCTCTAGATAAAAGAGGTGTACCAGGGAGAGCAGAGTGTGTCCATATCATACAGGCATGTCTTCAGTAGGCACTTGAGCACCCGTGAACAAATGCAATTTTCCGCATATGCCTGTGCATCTGCCAGCTGGACATTGTACTCCTTCCTCTCTCTTTTCTTGACATTTGGTGACTGCTCACAACTTTGAAATGAAGTGGAAGGATGATGTGGCCCTGCAGAGGCTCCTTTGCCAGCAGGATAACACTGTGCAGGGCTCTTGGCCCAGAGCCAGCAAGTAACAAACACCCCTTGGGGCAGGAACACGCTAGTGCTGAACAGAGCACACCCAGTTTGAAAAGTCTCCCTTGCACTGTCTTAAACATGAAGCTGGCTTCTAATCTTTTCTTAGCTACTTTTCCTATGTCACCTCGTGAAAAGACAAGCCCAACAATGGGTAAACAGGCTCTGACAGTTCTATTTTTATTGCGAGTAATCAGTGCAGAAAGCTCTGCTGCAGTTTGCCAGATTTTGCCTCACAAAACTGTAAACGGCTTCTTGTTTTAGTGCATGGACTTTAGGCCATCATGACACTCGCAGCACAACCACTGCTCATGTTCCCAGATCATGGAGTTGGGCAGTGTGTGAGTGATGTACGACTGGGTTCTGCTGTTGAGTATCATTCTCCAGGCCAGTTCAGAGGTTACTTTATGGGAGCTGCTGATCTCTGTAATTCCCACTTGTGCTAAAGCAAATGCTGACTGCACTTAACTGGGAAAAATCCTTTATTGTGTTGTCAGATGAAACTTCCAGAACCTTTCATAGCTGTTTCGTAAAGAGAAAAGCAATTTTTTTTTTTTTAAAGCTAAACAAACACAAAAAAAAGATACAGAAAACCCACCAAACCCAGATTCCATAATCAAAATATCATAAAGACTACATTGTCAATATTGTATCAATACTGTACTGAATTTTCTCTAGCACAACACAACATCAATCAAAATTTGCTCTTTCTTCCATCTGGAAAAACTTGTGTATACTTTGGGATGGGAAAAGCCTCCACAAGGTTCGTTGGTAAGTGTCTGAAAAAATTTACTTGTTTTCCATGTATGGTGTGACAGGAATGATCATTCTAAGGATGCTCAAGGAGATTCTGGGAGTTTCTTTGTGCTAACTCATCTGAAAGGTACTGAAAAATTCAAGAGTGACATTAAGTGTATTGGTATAAAATTCAATATAACATTAAAGCTAAAGAAAGAACCCATTACAGTATTGAATGTAATTAATTAATTTGCCCTTAATCTATAAATGAATAAAAGATTAAAGGCTGTCACTAGGTTTTTGTTTTCTAACCTTATTGACTGCCACTATCTTCAGCCAATGAGATCTTCACGGAATCTCACACAGTTATCAAATGAGGCTTGCATTTCATGACCAGAGTTTAGGATAAAACATATTTTACAAATATTTTTGCTATACACTGCGTCCAGGAATGACGATGACAATTTCTGGTAAGCTAGAACCCTGCATTGTTTGATAAAGAGCTTGGCTCCCTCTATTTTTTTTCTCAGAAAAGTTCTGCCACTGTAGAGAGCCAAGCAAATCCATGAGGCCTCCATTGCTCAGCACTAAGCAACTTGGGGTGAAATGAGTGTGTAGCCTTATTATGGCTGATCCCATTGTGCAGGGTCTGAACAGGATCATGGCTTCTTGTTCAGAGAACATGATTGTTCTTTTGCTTAATTCATTAAGTCTCATTGGGATTTGTTCTGTGTCTAATAAATGCTTTGTAGCATCCTGCTGAGCAGACTGCTTTTCATTTGTTTCACCAGTGAACCTTTTAAGTTACTGTGTATGAACATTCTCAAATTGTGCTTCAGCAGTGGAAGAAACCTATGAACATAATTTGAAACAAGTGGTGTGTTACGATAGTTGTGTGTGGTGGTTAATTAGAAGGCCTGTTGCAGCTCAGGCTTTGGCAACAAAAAGTGATGGGTTGTTTTTTTTTTTGCTCAATATTGAGTCAAAGAGTACAGTGGCCTTAGCTGATGTCTGTATAGATGCATTGATTTTTAAGGTCAAAAGCAATTATCAGACTTTCTAATGCCTTTAGTCATGTTTGGGTGCTGCTAAATCCCTCTTGATACTGGAACCCTTCTATTTTTAACTTCTATATATCTGACTCTAATTTCAAGTCCTTTAGTTTTGCCTTTCACCAGCTTGGCTAAAGCACCCTTCACTAACTGCATTTTCTTCTCATGTGAAAATTTGACTACAGCAATTAAGTTACCCCATGGTTTTTCCCCTTGTAAACAAAATGGACTGAGTTTTCTGTGCTTGGGTTTTTCTGAGGGTTTTTTAATGGTAATAATTTTTTTCTAGCTCTCATGTATTTGCAGCAGTCCTCTCTGGTGACTGAACATCCTCTTAAAACACAGGCACTAGAGGATGGGATGCAACTCTCATCACAGTCTCATGAAGGTGGTAGGTGTAAGCTGCAGGTCTGCAAGGCCCACAGTCCCTGGGAAAGTAATTTCCTAATGAGTACTGAGAGTAAGTGCTGGCAGCTTCATGCAGCTGAAGATATGGCTCTTGCTGAAGCCTGCTTGTAATGAAAGCTGATTCATCAATTTTTTTTCCCAGTGTATACAAATCAGAGGCAATCTCTCTGCCTCCTGGCAAGATACCCAAGCCATCAGTAAGGCAGTATTTGGCCAGATGTCTTCTATGCTGAGAAGCAGTGCTAATATATACTAACTGTAATTATTATGCTAGTATTAAATATCACCTTCTGGTTTTTATCTGGCATCAATATCACTAAAGGATTTCAAGCCCTTCCAGTATTTCTTTAAATTTCAGAGGTAATAGCATGGATTTTGATCCCTATTTGGTTTTTTAGGAATGCTCACCTCATTGGTGCTTGGATGGTTGGACATGGCTTGGACTTCTTAACTCTTCTTTTTTCAAAGTGTACTGGAGGCAGATAATTAAGGCAAAGGAGGATAAACCGTTTATGTAGGTAAAACTCTGAAAGGAGCAGGCAACTTAGGGATGAAGGACACAACAAAGCCTGAGGCATGCAATGGTGTCTTAATCTTTCCTGGCAGCATCATGCTGACGCCTTCCATCTGCAGAGGAAGAGGATTGAGTTAGGGATCATCTAATTACATGGCTCTGCTGGGTGTCTGTGGTGAGGTGCTGGCAGAGGGGGGCTGCCCCGTGCAGGACACCGACAGTTCCAGCTGCCTCCAACCCGCCCACCACAGGGCATGGCTGGGCCCTGCAGCCAACATGTTGTTCCTCAGGAAAAGTGTATTTGAGAAAGGTGGAAAGTACCTGACAGGAGGAAACATGAGGGAAGGTCAAGGGTTGAGGCAAAGGGTTCCACTGCAGCACTGGGAAAGGGTCTCACACGAGAGCCAGGGGAAGGGTGAGGGAGGTGGAGTGTCAAAAATGAGCCATTACAGACTGACTGCACCCCAGTGCCCTGCAGTCTGGAGGGAGGCCAGGCCTTGGGAACAAGGAAAGGAAGGCTCTTTTAAAGTTTGTCTCTTTCTTTTCCAGTAATCAAATCAGTAGTTAAATATTTATTTTAATTGGCAATAAATTAATTTTCCCCAACTCAAGTCTGTTTTGCCCATGACAGAGGAAGCAGGGTTTGTTTGGCTTGAGAAATGATGGCTAAAGCAAATTGCTTTCAACTGTTTAAAAGAAGGTTGTTAGAAAGTAAGCATGGGATTTCTCTGAGCACATAGCTGAGGCTGGGATGCAGCAGCTGCAACAGCAGCAAGGAAAACTCTGTCTACACTTGAGGAAAAATACTTCATTATGAGACTGGTCTTAAGCACTCATGCAGATTGCCCAGAGACATGGTGGAATCTCCTCCCTTGGAGGTGTCTAGAAGTCACTGGAACAAGCCTGGAACACCAGCTCTGGCTGTGAGTTTAGCTGTGCTCTGGGTTGGGGGCTTCCAGAGGAGAGGCATAACCTGGATTCTCGCATCCCACGGGATGCACAGATGGAACGGGTAATCTTAAGTGTACAGGGACTGGTTTTGCCCTGTGTTCAACAGCTGTCCTGAGCAGCTAAATGTTAATTAAAATGACATAAAATGACTATGAAGGATGACAAGAGCAACATGCTGTAAAAAGCATGGAGTTGTCTCCTGAGCTACTGAGCAACAGAGCTTCTGCCTTTTAGTGTGTTCTATGTGAATTTGGGTTTTTATATATATATCTATACATACATAAATATATACATACACATTGAGCAAAAACGGTGAGGAGTTGTGTCCAGACTGCCTGCGGTCAGTGCCTGACCTGAACACGGGATCTCTAAGGCTGAGAAAACGCTGACAGTTTTGGTCACCTAATTCTGACGCCTGGAAGAAATTAGGAGCTACAGTCACTGAGAAGCAATCCAAGGGCAAGTTAATCCTCAACAGTAAACAATCTTCACAGTGTTGAACCTTAGGATGCACAGTACAGTTTGGGAGGTATTCAGGTTGATACAGCAGTTGTCTTGCTGTAGCTTGGAATCACAGGTATGTTGCATTGCTGCCATACATGCCAGAAGTATATATAAGTTCTGGTAACTGTGAATCATATATGCCAGTAATATTTTTATTTCATCAGTGCTTATCAAAGCCATGAGAGAAAAAACAAGGATAAGCAGACTCTTCTTAAAGCAGAAGGCAGTATCTTCAATCAGCTTTATTTGATATGTAATCTGGTGCCTTCTCCAATTTGGTGGCTTGATCCTCAGAAGTTTAAAGTGGGACGTAGGAAATTTAACGGTAAAATTCCCTACCGATGGGGTGTGTAGAGGGGTTTTTGTACCTTTTGTACGTACCTTTGCACACAGTCTTTGACTGATTTGAACTTGTTCTTGGTCATCTGTGTGCCAACACCCTCCATTAGTTTTGAGATGCTGCACAGAGCTTCAATGTTTGATCTGTCACCTGTGGCCTCAGTTCTGTCACAGCCATCTCTGTCACAATTGATGACAAAAATGTTGCTATAGCAGTTTTCATAACTATTTTCATGCCCATTTGATCCTCTGTGGCATCTGTTTCTATCATGAACAGGAAAGTTATTTGGTAGCTTCGACCTTTGTAACCTAGAAGATTAAATGAAACCAACTCACTCCATGGCATCCTTTAACTTTATTAGAACCAATCAGAGGTTAAAGCTGAATTTGATGTTGGGTGTGACAGGTTTCAGTTGACTGACCCAGGACCTGGAGAAAGTTTTCAGGAGTGTCTGAATGACCAAGAAGCCTAGGGCCTCTGCAATTTTAGAGACTTACACTCCTGAATTATTTAGGTACTTAAAAACTATCAGAATCAGTGCTCATGCTTGTCAAAGGTTCACTGAGCAGCTTGTTCTCATTTTGAAGTGCAGCAAAAAGATGATTAATTAATTCACTCATCTCTCATTACTTTAACTGATTGCACTGTTAATAGAGCGATGGGTCGTTGTAAACTGTGGCAATGTTTCTCGGACATTATTTAGGGAAAATCTCATTAGTATTGCAGAAATTGAAGTATTATAAGGTACCAAGAGCAGAGATGGGGCTGTCTGGAGCCTCAGGGAAGTTTTTGGATTTTCAAAGTAGTGTCGGGCTCTACTGCTAACATAGAAGGGGGACACATAGTGCAATTTTTTTGGTAATCTAACACTTTGCTAAACATTGTACCATTGATCTTGATAATGGCAGCAACTTAAAATAGTTTTTGCATTTTGAAATTACTATGCAAACACATTTACTCAAACTTGCACAGTGCTGTAAAAATGTCTCAGCAGTAACCTAACAAGAAGCATATATTCTGTTCACTCCAGGGCTGGCAGTTCTGCATATTTACATATTGCCTCTGCATTAATAATTCTAGGCATAATTGATTTCCACTTCTGGAAAAGACTGAATATTGCATTAGATGCGTTGAGCAAATCAGCAGCTGCAGTGTTTATAACCTTTTGCCCTTTCATGTATTTTATGGGAAATGGTTTAAAGTCCACATTGGTATTACAAAAGTGCAGTAGCTTCATACATTTTTATATGGGTTTTTTATTTTTCCAGAGGTTTTGCACAGTTGTTTTGCAAAATGCTGTGTTTATAACTTCCTAGAAACAGATGCAGTGTTTACTGACTAAAAGGAGCCTGGGAGTTAGGTTTTGAGCTGTTTCAAGGCAGAAATGTGGGGTAGGGTTTTCAAAGGCACTCGGTGTTGAGCTAATCTATATTCTCATTGAAGTAGGTGGGAGTGTCAGAACTCCTAGGCCTGCTTGAAGGAATGATGTGAACCATCATTTTCTTAGCTTCTCTGCCTGTAAAAATGAAGGTAATAATAATCCCCTCACAGCCGTGTCAGTTGATGTCTAGTAAGAGGAACAAAAAAGCCTGTTAAAGTGTCATATAGCGGGAAAATTTGTGTATTTGTAACTCAGATTTTTCTGCTTTGGTGTTTGAATGATCTAAATTTGCCTCCCTTCTTTTGCAAAAAACAGAAACAGGGAATAGAGTAACTGAGCAGGCATCTGGGTCTGGTGACATCTGGTCAGAGCAGGGATCTGGTCAAGAACAAAGACAAGTAGTACATGCAGTAGATGAGGTGCAGGGATAGATTGTTGTTTGGAGCTTGACAAGAATGAAACTAGAAGGAGTGAATATGGGGGGATAAGTCTGACTCTCATTAAATAATATGTGTAATCTTCCCTGCTCCAGAAGCCTTTACTCACGTGAGTTAGAGCATTCAAAACTGCTTACGCAACCAGGAGAAGAATAGAGGGAGGGAGGGAGGAAAGAAGAACAAAAAAACCCCATAAAAATAAAGTAAAACCTTATAAGCTTTTTGGGCTTGATGCCAGCCCTGCCAGGAGTAAGGTTCCTCCTGAGGAAAAGAGTAGGCTGAAAAGACTTAGTTTCCAGCCTGTCCTACAGCACTGTTGTGCCTTGGGACATCTCTGGTTAAAAGCTGTGGGTCAGAGACACCTGCTGTTGATGGTTTACATGCTCAGGAGCTCCTGGATTCAATTCTATTCCTACTAGGGCAGGTTAAGCCTCTTCAGTTTTTCATGGTAATTGTGACAAATGGGAATCCAGGGGCTCAGCTCTTTTCCTCTGAAAATCAAGCTTTCTGTGTGGGTGGTTGATAAATGGAAGTCTTGAAGCTTAAAATGTTGCCTTCTGCTCTTCTGTGTCTTTTTTTTTTACCTGTAAATGTAAACCTATTCCAATATAGCTTTCTGAAGATATTCTAAGGCTTTTTCCTGAACAATTAGGATGTGTTAAAATATATATGGTATAAGAAAACAATGTTATTTGTAACATTGTCTGTGGGTGCCCAAAAGAAAAAAACAAACCAATGTAGCCGCTGCTGGGGCTGGGAAGGCAGAAGTGTTAAATATCTTTTCTACTTTTACCTTCACCCTTTGGTGGTTGTAGTTGGACTGTTAACTGTTCTTAGTGACAACAAGGCAAGAGCTATGATAGATATGACTTTGAAAGAGTGAGTCATTAGCAATCCCATCCCGGAAATGGAGGGGAAATATGTTTAAGAAAACTGTAAAAAGAAAATTTAGGTTTCTGTGCTTGGTTTCTTTTAATATGTAATTTTAATATGTAATTTATTTTTTTGTAAGGCTTTTGTTTATGATGACACCTAAGTAAGGTAAATATGTGTAAGTATTGATAGAGTAATACAAGTATGGATGCTGCTGCCTCAGAAATGGGAAGGGCAGATAAGTGCATGGGAAGATGCAATAGTATGATTTTTATGAAACACTATAAAACTGGTAGGGCAGAATTCATACAACACTGTTCTCTTCCCATTTTCCCAGGATATGAGTAAAAATATGGCTCTTTACCTACTACTTCTGCCTAATAAGGATATAGCTGGAGGGCTTGCTGACTATCCAATCGATTGTTTTTGCTCATGCTGGTACTCATTAAAACATGGTTTGGAAATGCTGCTGATGCAAGAGAAGAGAATAAAAGCCAGCTCACACTCTCATGGCTCTGTGGACTCAGCATTGTTCTGTGTATTCATACTGCTTTCGATGCAGCTGCAGATAGCCCTCAGCAACATAATAGCCATATAGCTAAAATGAATATTAACCATAGGGACTTGTCCCAGTTGTACTTGTACATCAAATGCTCCATATTAAATAAAATTATATTAATAATGAAATGGTGGTGGGTAAACATAGGCATCTGACAAAGGTTATACCTTAATGCTTATGGAGATCAGTATAACGTGAAAACTAAAATGCTGATGTGAAACCACTGTTTAAAAGGGCAGGTGGTTTGTCTTTGTGCTTTTTGGGGAAAGAATGTGATCTGTCCTTCAATAAACCTGTGTACCACCTGGTGCCTTGCTTTTCTATGCTGGCAGTAGTGATAACGTATCTCCCAGGCCTTTGACACTCGAAATGTCCAAAGACAGATCTAAGATGTGCTTTCTTGGAAGCATCAATAGAGCACGATATTTAAAATTACATATCCCCTTCACAGGTTTTTTGGGGGGCTTTTTGTGGATTTTGGTTGGTTGTTATTGTTTGTTTGTTTTGTTCTTTGAGGGTTTTTTTTTGGTTTTTTGTGTTGAAAAAGAAACTGCAGAAAAGAAGGTAACCCTAGCACTTTTGATTTTCAGACTTCTCAGCTGAAGCCTTTCTCATGTGGAAAAACAATGCAGAGAATGAATTCTGAATTTCTGTAGTAGAATGAAGATGACAGACTTCTCTGCCAGGGTGATTCAGGAGGGGTCTAGTCCAGCCTGTAGCATGCAATGGTCAGCCATAAGGGCCCAGCTGACTGCTCAGAATTTTATTTCACCATTTGTTCTTGAAAACCATTAAGGGCAGAAATGGCGTGATCTCTCTGGGCAACCTCTTCAACTGTTCTCTATCCTCACAGTGCAAAAGTTTATATAGCAAACTTGAGCTTTTTTTGTTTTTTTTGTGATTCTATCTCATCCTCCCACCATGCAGCACTGTGAAAAACCCAGCTCTGTTCTCTTTGACGAGCTCCTCATAGATATTGCACAGCCCTTTTTCTCCTTCACTTCTGTTAGTAATTTTTTTCTTTTCTGTTTTATCTCTAATATATTTGTCCTTGAGTGTCAGGAAATCATTAATACCTCCATTTTCACAGGTAGGCAACTCAGCTAAGTAAACTTGTTAGCTTATTTATATGTCCTGTTGATCTGACAGTAAGGTCTAACTCATCTCCAGATTTAGACCCATAAATTTAGGTTTCCACATTGTGTATGCTTTCACTAGAAGTGTCTAAGCTCCCATTGTATTCAGTGGAGGTGAAGTCAAAGCTGTCATCAGACTGAAGGGTCATTGGTCTCACACCTCCATCTGCTTGGCTGTCCTTTTCTTGGGATTCTACTGGCTCTAGTGGCCCTGGCTCACACACAACCTTTTGCACTGCAGAGTCCTGAATTCCCGCAGAAGAAACTGGCCCAAATTGATACAGGAAGCCAGCAGCAGAGCATCATTCGAACTCACATCTCCAAGTGCATGCTGGATGTCCTACACACTGGAAAAGACACTCTGTTTCAGAAGAGCTCTGTGCCTTTTTTTCTGTGAATATCAGAGGACAGGGAGGCACAGTTTGCTGAAAGCAGCTTAGAGAATGGTGAGCACGGTTTTTTATGTACAGAGCTTTGTTTGACAGTTCTGCAACACATTATCTGTGGTTTCCAGTTCAGTGGCATTGGGACTAAACACTTGATTTATTATCTCAAGTAATTGAGATAACTGAATAAGTTTGAATAACTTTGACAGCCTTCTTTTGGACTGAGATGTGAAAATGACAGTGAATTCAATATTGAGTAAAATTAATGCCTGTTACAGAGGTGAGTTCAATGCACATGAAAGTAGAGTGACAGTTGTAATAACTTAACACTTCTAAGGAAAGAATCTGATCATGAAAAGCCTTAGAAATTATAATTCCTTTTGCGGTTACTGAGATGAGAGTGCACTATTAAATACATGAAATGAAAAAATACTGACAGAGGTGCAAATATCTTTGCTGTTCAGAGGATTTTGCTTTGCGACATTTAGCTGTACATTGATGTCTCCCTGTTCTTTAGCTCCTCAGGCTCTATCAGATTGCGTTCCCCAGCACTTGTCTGACACTGATGGTTTGGTAATACCCCAAGGAGTCTCTGTCTTTCACACAATGAGGATCTGTGTTTAACCAGGCCAGGAAAGGGACAAATAATCAACTGGAATTGAACACAGGATGACACTGGGCTTTGCTAGTGGTCAGTGTGATGTTTGCTGTTCGGCAAACCTCTGGTTTTGGAGTTTTAGATGGTTCTTATTTACTTTTAAAAGAAAGCTATAAGGAGTCAGTCTTCTATAAGTGTGGAGAGAGAAGACAAAGTTTATTTTTACATATTTAGTGTCCTGGGAAGATAAAGGTGGCAGAATTTTGAAAAATGAGAATACTTAAAAATGTAAACTTTTAATACAAAAACCTAGTAATTCTATAATTTCTATAATTTCTTCATTACTTCTGAAAGACCCATGCCTCCCATTTTGTTTCCATTTCCACTTCTTGTCCTTTATGACAAATATTCTGAAATGGAAAAGCCAAAAAATATTAAAATCTTAATATGCATTAAAATCTTCATATGCATAAGGCTAAATATCTATAATGTGCTTAATGCTGCAGTGATTTCAACTATGTAGTTCTGGTTGCTCACATTCAACAATCTGCTTGTCTGAAATCTCAGCAAGAAAGGGTTAGTAGGATGGTTGATCTTTTCTGATGAATTTTGCTTTCCAAAAGGAAAGCAAACCCAAGTTTTCTAGTTTATCCTGGATTGGTATTCAACTCTACAGATACAATATTTATTCCTGTGTGATTATTAGGAGGGAAACAATCTCTTCAAGCTAAGAAGCATGAAAAGATGACACTAAGTTTATACTGGTTCTAGACATTATGGATGTGAAATTCTGGACCTGTCTTCCAGCAGGAAAAGACCTGCATTCATGGGGTGTCCTTGTTAGTAGTTCAACCTGTCCAACAACAAGAAGAGTATATTACATGGAGATCTTGTATTTTATTCCATTTCAGAAAATTGTTATCTCTCTTTTACCTTATTAACCCTAGAGGGCAATGATTTTCCTACCCTTGCATGTAAACTCTTCTAAAGTGTAACAAGCCACTGGATTTCTCTGTGGCTCAGGCAAAGACAGAGCTAGAGGGCTAGTGGCCAGCTCATGGTTAGTAGATGAGAACTGATGGAGAAGGAACTATGGGAAAGCATCTTGAAGCCTTGAGTTTTCTCTTTTTTCCTCCCTTGTCATTAGTGCTAGCCATAGCCCATGTTGATGAATCACACTCATGGACCTGTGTGGAAACCCAGGGGCACTCTGCTCAGAGAGAAGGAAATCCTTGCAGGGTTTCCCATTAACATTGATAGGAGAGCAATTGTAAGGCCTTCCCATGGGAAAGGGCTCCATTAACTTCTGCATTTGAGAAGGGCATGGACTCACACTTCATTTATTGCCTGCCTGAATTAAAACAACAGTGTGGCCTCAGTTTGGAATTTTTTAGAGCTTCTGGCTCTGAACCATAAACCAGTGAATCTCTGAAATTCTTCCATTGTTCCACTGCTGCCTTTCAGGATTGATTGTTACCATGGGCATGTGCAGCTGAGGAAGATGTGCTACTGAATTTCATTTCTGAGCAGCTTACGTGCCACTGAGATTTATATAAGGTTATGGCATTCATAGCTCTCTTTTTCAAAGGCTGAAGCTTGTTCTAGAATATTTTCCAAGTTTTTCTTCTTTTTAAAAACTGTACTAAACCCAGTATTTTCTATTTATTAATTTCATCAAGCTCAGTTTTTGACTGAGAAAAACAGAAACAGAAATAAAAGCAACTATCTTCTGCCCTCTTTTCTTTAAACAAACTAATTACGTATGTAGTTTAACTAGCCCAGGCATCAGGTACCTGAAACAGAATGTTTTTAGTGATGTCAGGTAAAGTCAGGAAATAAGCTTATTAATGAAACTATGAGGAATGAACTATTCTGCTCTACATGTACATTGCTTTGTATAGGTTGCAGAGGGAGAGTGGCCATCTTGTAGGTACCTCCTTTGGGATTGAAATAATGGTTGGATCATCTGATTTTCTGGAAGGGGAGTGTGCTTTTCTTATGATTTGAGTTTAATTCAGATCTAGAAATAGATTTGGTTAGTTTTAACTATAAGATTTCAATGGTGACTTTATATCCAGTCCTGATTTCTTATGTATGTATTTGAAATCTAAAGGTTTACAACTCACAGTCCTTCTAAAGTCCTTTATTCTTCCCTTCTTCTCATCCCTGTTTTACATGAGGAATTTTTCCTTATCAAATAATTAGAAATGATTCTAGCTAGGTAAAAATTGCTACAGTAGATAAATGTCTTTTAAATTAATATATTTGTGTCTGAAATTCTATATTCATTTTTTTTTTTTAAGTTTTAAGGATTTTAAGGAGGTTAGAGAGGAAGTATGGTGTTTTCAAGCAAAAATAAAACAAAAGCCATATTTACCCTTTGTATGCTAAAACTCTTCCATCAGTCAGGATAGAGTCACTATACAATCCATTTATAAAACAAGATCCTTCAGAATTTGTTTGCATTTACTTCAGATAAAAGTATTTATTCACAGATAAAAGAGCACCAACATGCTTTCTTTTTTGATAATCAACAATTCTGTCAACTTTGTAATTTTACACTTGTCTTTGGGACACTATTTGTTCAAGAAATTTACCTAATGTACAGAGGGCAATGATTAATTTATTGACTTTGGGATTTTGCAGAAAACATCTTCTTGGATTTTAATCCTACTTGAACAGACAAGAAATATGTTCTTATCTGTACTCCCAGGAGGAGTGCAGTAGCTAAGTCCCCTGCCTTGCCTTTTGATTATATTTAAACTCACTGCTCATGCTTTATTTTTTTGTCAAAGGACTTGGAGCTTCCACACAAATAAACAGAGTTTAAATTTCGTGTTTATTATCTGCTAATATGAAAAGCACACAGTTATCAATTTGTCTTATATTTCTTAGGCCAGTAATGTTATAATTTTTGTCAACAGGGGCAAGCGGTCCTTATGAGAACAAAATCTCAGAGTCTAGAGGCATATTTGCTGTTGCCAGTTAGCCACACAACCATGCAGGCTCAGTCCTACCCTCATGGTTAAGCAGAATTTTGGTCTGGGAAAATTCACTGGAGAAACATATCCTCTGTGGTAAACCAGGTCTCTGTGAGAAGAAATGAATACGAGCAGCATTGTATGATAAGCCAAACCATGCCTCTGCAGTAATAATCCACACATCATGGACCCCTTCAGCAAGAACTTGACAAGCCAGTTTTCCAAGGGTAACTGGTAGTTGTAAATGTTTTTCTCAGCCATGTTCAATGATTTTTCTTCTGCATATTTTTTCCCTACTACGTGTGTCAATCACCTCTTGAGATTTTTATATGGACCAAAGATCCCCCTAACTCTAAGCTTCTATATAAAAATGCCTCTAATGCATAATAAATCTGCATAAAAGCACAATATATAGGCCTTTTAAAATTTTTTTTATTAGTCAGCAAAGCTTTAGAAGTATCAAGATGGAATTCATTAATTTTAAAACTCAAATACTGTGCTCATGTCACAGAGGTGAGAGCATGTGGTTTACTGAGTACTGTGTATCTCTGATGGAATTGAGGAAAAGTGAAAAGAATATTCCTTCCCTTAACTACCCAGCAGATTTCTAACCCCTAAGTAGAGCTGAAGGGGGTTTGGCATTTTAGACTCCAGATTCTCATTAGTTTGGAAAATTATACCTGAACTGAAAAATTCTATTTGGGCATGTTGTCCTGAGTCAGCGTTGTTCTGAGGAGGAAAGAGCTCTTGTTCACAGGCTGTGGCAGGACTTCAGCCATCTCCTGTGGTGTGTGGCACAGCTGTGCCCACACCTCCCACCACATTCATCAGTGCTGCTGCCTGCCTTGGTGGAAGCAGCACTGTTCCTCCTACCTGCCTGAGACACTGATTTTTGCACTTCTTCACACTTCAAAAAAATACTGTGCTGTCTCAGGGAAAGGTTTAATTAGAGGTTTGGGCTGTTTGGGGTTTTTTTAATCTTTATATTTTTAGGATCATTAAAATATTCTTTAATACCTGAAGTCTTTGCTCTTTAGAAATGCTGGGCAGGCAGTGGAAGACTGCAGAAACAGTTTCTCTGCCTTCCTCATTTATGCGGAAAAGAAAGAAATGTTGTCTTTTCCACTGTGCCAGAGTGGGTTCCAGTAGATAACCGCTCCTTGCCTGACTTTGCAAGCTGACTTTCTGGACCTACGTAGTGTCATAAGTGCTGTTCAGAGATCTGGAAATGGTGACTATTATTTTGCCAGTGGTAAGAGCTATCCTTCCTTCTGGCTCTTCTGAATCCAGGAGGGTTCATGGAAACCACACTTCAGATCCAGAAGGTGAGCAAAAGATATTATTTATTGATACAAAAGAAGCAAGCAAAAGATGTTAGCAAATTATATGGCATTTCATGCCACTTCTGATGCTGAGAGCCCCAAAGTGATGGCATTTTACAGAAGTTGTTTTCTCCCATAAACTTCTCTAAGTTTGAATTTTTCTTCTGCAGATTTTCCCTCAGCACCTTTTTGAATATTAGTCTTAATTCAGAAGCTCAGAACACCCACAGTTACTAAACTAAAGGTAACCATTTTTTTGCATTTTTATGCTAGTTCTGACTCTAGGTTATTTTTGGTGTGTATGTGAGGGAGAGAGAACAAAACTCAGGCTCACTGGTATTTTAATATTGTGGCCATCCTGAGGGGACACATCATTGCAGTTACAACTTCCTTGTGAGAGGAAGAGGAGGGGCAGGCACTGATCTCTTCTCTGTGGGGACCAGTGACAGGACCCAAGGGAATGGCCTGAAGCTGTGTCAGGGAAGGTGTAGGTTGGATATCAGGAAAAGGTTCTTCACCCAGAGGGTGGTTGGGCACTGGAACAGGCTCCCCAGGGAAGTGGTCACAGCACCAAGCCTGACAGAGTTCAAGAAGTGTTTGAACAATGCTTTTGGGGATATGGTGTGACTCTTGAGGTTGTCCTGGGCAGGGACAGGAGCTGGATTTGATGGTCCTTGAGTTTCCCTTCCAACTCATGATATTCTATGGTTCTATGAACTTGGAATTGCCTAGGCTGTATTTTTGTGTTTTGTAATTTGTAAGGCTTTCAAATTTAAATCTTAATGCCCAGGAAAATGATCTCTAGGTAAAAAATGAATTTGAGTTAAGCAGTAAGATTCCTTGAAATTGCATGTTATGCCGAGATAACCCAGACCTCAAAGGTGGATCATGAACCAATTGTCAGTGACCTGACAGAAGTGTTATCTCACATGCACACAGTCCTTGGGGTATGCTGTTGCAACAGTTAACTGATAACTAGGAAAAAAACCTGTGCACAGAACTTCCTGCAGTTAATCTTTTAAGTAGCATAATTTAATTTTCTATTAAAATTGGTTTAACTGGAACTTCTAAATTTTGCTTAGGGGAAAAAATATACATATTTTAGACTAGATTCTTAAAAATAGTGAGTTTCTAGAATGACAACGAAAGTCTGGCTCTCACTCCATGTTTTTCTGTGGAATTGCAAAATGTATAAGTTATGTTCTGTTCATATCTGCATAATTGCATATACCCCCAAGGAACGAGTTTTAGTAAGTTCCAATTTTGCATATTAATTTCTTAGATAAAGCATTTAATCATGAAGTTGAGAAAAGAGTAACCTTTAATCACTATTAAGTGGGAGCTTTAGAAAAGGGGCAGCAAGCTGTAGGGAAACTGATCACTTGTAGAGTGACCTTTGGGTCACTCTTTCCTGTTGAGGTCTCCTTGGGAATAACCAAGAGTAGTTCCTGTCCCACAGTGTTTCCTTGTGTTCTTGAAACGAACTTGTATCTCAGGCCATCACCTTTTCTTCAGCTGCAACCTGGCAGCTTCAGAAGACAGTCAAAAGCCTGGCTGGCTACAGAAATATCAGTACTAGCTAGAGGAGCTGATATTCCCACTAGGGAGGGAAGCTTCACCTGTGTGAGGGTGACTTGCCCTCACTGTCCTTCCTCTGAACAGTGAGAGGGCTCCAGTTCCCACCTTATACCAGCAGTCTTGCCATGTCAGCTCTTTATTGGGATTTACTTTGTCTAGGGCGTCGTGCTTACAGTCATGGATGTAACAAAAGCTCCGACAACCGCACCATTATTTTTGCCCATGGCTGGTGGTATTGACAGGTAAATGCTGTTTCCTCTTGTCTATATCTGCAAAACAATAAATGGCCTGGCCCATGGCTGTGCTTGCTCAAAACCTGAAGGCTTGTCAGTGTCATCCCTGGTTTCCCACAGCAATGAGGCTTTGTACAGTTTGTGTGTGGAGTGGCAGCCTGTGTCTCTGGCCAAGTCTGACCCACATGGTTGAAGGTAGCTCTCTCACATACAGAACCCTCCAACAGGCCTTGCTAGAATACTTGGCTGGGTGGAGGAGAGAAAGTGTTTGTGCCCTGACTGTGAGAAAGGCTGCCACCAGCCCTCTGGTGAAATTGCTTCAGTGATGAGCCAGAGACAGTGTTTGATATATCTGTGCATGGTATACGAGTCACACTCTGAGCTAGTTAGTACATAAGAACTTTGCTCAGTATTTTATGAATCATACTACTTAAATGTATTAAGTGCTATCAAACGTTTTCTATCATCAAAGAAGCACAACATTGTCTTTTGGTCTTCAGAAATAACAGATTCAAGGGTAAGTAAACGTATTTTCTTAATTACTGAGCCACGTAAAGCACACTTTAAGGGCTTTAGAGCTGCAAGTGATAGTTGTACAAAATGGAAGAATTTTTGTTCTATCATCTTGCTTATATGGTTATATCACAAAAACTCAGATGAGGTCAGTGAAGTCGAGACACAGCTAATGAATATGAGACATCACAGAATCACTTACGCAGGAAAAGATACTTAATATCATCAACATCAAGCCACAGGTTCTCCAGTCCTCAGAGTTACATTTGATGCCTTTCCTCAAAGGAAAAAAGTCAAAGTTTGAAAAATTAAAGTTATCTGAAGTATAAAAGTACTTTTTAACCTGTGCCCTTTCTGCTGTACCACTGAAATGAGGTGGCATTCATGTAATTTTAAAATGATTGCATTTTGATATATGGGTGAAATGAGCTGAAACATGGACGTACATTTTCTTCTGTAGCACTCTGGAAAAAAAGCTATTGCCGTCAGTCATTTTCTGGAGGAAAAAAATCTTATTATGTTGAGTTACTTGAGGCTGAATTAGTCTGCTTGGCAGAATTAATCAAACATTGATTCTTGAACTAATTTTCACTTTACTATGTGAATATGTGATAGCAGAGAGAATAGTCTGTACTGATGAGGCATGCACACTGGCTTCCTCTCTCTGTCTTTGCCTTTGCATTGCTTGGAAAAGCTTTGAACTGAAGCCACAAGGGAGCTAGAAGGAATTAAGAGGCAAGTCCCTTGATTAGAGGCAGCAGATAGAAGTCATGTGCAGTCCAGACATTTGTCATGTAAGTATTAAGTCTGGAAAAGAATCTTGTGTCTTGTGTTCCTTTGTGATGTGGAAGCCATTTGGGGAGCTCTGCATGGTTAGCAACCACAGCTTTTCCTCTTTGCAGGAAGGAGGATAATTCTTCCTAAGAAACAGAAATTCTTGAGATGAGGTTGTTGCAATGGCACTTATACTTTAACTATTTTTCCACCTTGTATCTTAGGCCTGAAGCCTAAGTCTGATATTTTAAAGCTTGGGATTGTGTCCTTCCTCAGTATATTTTGGAATTGGAGGACGTTAAAACTGAACAGGGTTCTGTTAGGTGGCTTCTAAGACTAGGTTAAAAGAGACAAACTCACAGTTGCTTTAATAAGATGTAGGACTAGTTGAAATGTTCCCAAGTGTTTGTTGTATGGTTCACAAGCACGTTTGTTTTAGGAGAAATACTTTTCTCCTTCAGTGAAGACAATATTTTCAGAACTCTTTGAAAATTAACTAGTAGTAAAAGTTATCATGACTAGACATTGTCCAAAGGGAGGTGAATTGCAAAAATTAATAATTAGACAAAAACCAAAGATATAATTTTGTTCTCATTAAAAAAAAAAAAAATAGAGTTGTCACTTGTGAAATAAAAAGGTGTCTCTTCTCTACCTGTCAAAGCCAATTGCCTTTGGAGGTACAGAGATGGAAATCAAGGGTTCACTCATGTTCTTTCATTGTAAGAAAGATATGAATAAAGTGCTTAGTACTCTCTTTCAGTGCCTGTGTTTCTGTAATGCTAATAATGGTAGGAATGTTCTTCCATTAGGGCATGAGGGATTTAAATCCATAAATAACTTGAGTGAATAGAAATTACTTCCATCCCTCAAGTGATCAAATTGATTTTTTTACAATGTACAAAGAGGGAAGGTGCCATTAGTATTGAAGGGCAATATGTCTCAAGAGCTCTCCTGTGATTTCTTCAAGAAAAGGCAGCCTCTCTCTGAAGCTAGTGAATATCTGGTCTACGCTTCAAACACTTTACAGCCTTTATGTGCTAAGGTTAGTGGTAAGGCAAAAGCAACAAAAAAAAAAAGCATTCATTTTTGTAAGAAAGTCAGAGCCTCACACCGCCAATATTTTAATGAAATATCACAGATGCTTTAACAAAAAAACCCAGTGATCTGTTCTGTAATAGGAAACTAGAAGCTGATGAAATTACAAATGAGGTAAAATGTCTTAACTAAAAAACCTGTTTTCATACATTTAAATGTAAACCAGTGTGGCTTATTCATCCATTTCTCTGCCTGTATATGAGACTGATCGAAGAGCAGTACCCCAGGGAGCTGCGTTTCATGCCCCCGTTCTGTTCCATATACACAGGCTGGCTGTAACCTTGAGATGTAGCTTTTGGAGGACAGTTTCAAGATCAATTTTTCCAATTCAGCTTCTCTAACTGTAGCCTTAGCTGATATTACTTGACTGTCGAGGTTTATTATACGGGATCTTGCCAGCCACTGCATTGGTACGAAAGGAGCTTTAAATGAAAGCCGAGTACTGTATTTTTATTCTGAAGCCATCTGCGTGGAAGGACAGGTAATTAATTCTGTATGCAAATTAAAAGGGATAACTGGAATCTGTTGGACAAGTAAACAGCCTTGCTCTGCGGCTGCAGCCGGACTCCTGTCTCCGTGAGCACCGCCAGCGCAGAGACCTTCTGCTCCCAGCTGCAGGGACACCAGAGCTCACTGCAGCCTCCAGGCTTCCATCGCTGGGACTGGGCACGACCGGTTCCTCCTCAGCGCTTATCAGCCTTCCCACGCGGCACAGCAGCCTCTGCTCTAAAATCAAGTCTTTTGTTTCCATGAAGACAAAGTCCCAGTGTCTAATAAGCAGCTGTGAATGAATGCAACACAACACTGACTCACCTGCATTCGCAGGTTGCTGCTCGCTAATTTGTTTTTGTTGCTTATTTGAACTACTGTCATTTCCTCTCTACAAGCTGGCAAAATCACATCCCCCTACTTCTGGTAATGAAGTGTGCAACCAGACTAGCTGACAAGGTATTTTTCAAATTAAAGGCGTTTGTGCTCAGGAATTTCTTTCACATGGACTTGCACAGAGGGTGGCACAGAGACCCAGCTATGAGTTTACTACTGGTTAATAACTGAAATGCCATATGAAATGTCACTGGAGATCTTAAAGTAATTGTACCCACTAAACCCATCCAATTAAGACGTTACTTTCCACCAGGGACAATGGGTCAGATTCTGTATCCAAGGTAACTCCACGAAGCATGTTAGAGACAGATTGATTTACACTCCAGCAAGAGATAGTAGAATTGATGTTATTAATTTCCTTTTATGGTAGTAGCCCACCAGAAACCTGGAATATACTTGTCAAAATTATTTATATAGTAAACTGAGGTAAGATGAATACAAATTTATTTTACAGGCCAAAACCTCTCAAGGAGCTTTCACCAACAACTCGGGTTTCTTATACTGGACAGAGGCACCGCGGCTGCAGCGGATTTGTTGGATTCTGTCTATCACATTTCTTGCTGAAACTGAAAACATTACAGTTAGACATTTAAAAATATGGGCCAAGTTTTTTAACTTACTGTCACAAGGAAAACAAAAAAGCATAAAAGATTCAGCCTCCACCTTTAGAGCATGTTCAGGGTGGCAGCGCACAGTGCAATGCAGTGCATTTTGTTTATGTGCAGCACAATCCTTTAATTCCTGGCCTCTCATGGTACCAAATACAGAAAATAAAACATGTATATAACCAGATGAGAAATACGGAGGAAGAATGAGAAGAATAGCAAATTTAAACCCATACAAAAATTATACAAGCTTAATAAAATGCACATACCCATTAAATACAGCTCTACACAATGGAAGACCTTGCCAAGACCCTAGAGAACAGGCCATTTTCACAGTCTTGCTAAGGTAGCTCCTATTTACAAATAATTTTTTCAGACAGGGGAGCTGAAACTTCACAAGAGGATGACAATGTTGGGTGATTACAATAAATCCATGAACATTGGCTCTTCTACTGAGAGTCTAAAACTTGTCTTAACTACATGCAAAATTTGCATCCTTTTATCCCACTGAGATTTATGGAGATCAATTTTTTTAATTCCCTCTCTGGTGGTCTTTCAATGTCCTTAAATCTACCTTTAGAGCTCTAATGCTCTGGCCACTTGTACCAGGAATATTCTATTCTGTTTTTATCATAAAGAATATTAAATATATAACATTAAATATATAATAACATTTTAATGAAAAAGAAATAAATAAACTGGAAGTAAAAAAAAAAAAAGGCCCCATCTACTGTACCATCTTTTTATTTAATGTTTGGGGCCAGATGCTAAAAGTTATGTGCTGGAGGGTTTAGAGGCACAGCTGGCATTGTTTTCATGGCACTGTGTTGCCATAGCCCACAGAAATGCAGGTGCACATCTTCTTTTAACCTGACACTAGTTAAAAGCTTTTCATTAAAAAAAAAATAAAATATTTTTTTGTATCTATGCTGGCTACTGGCTACTTAATTTGTTTATCAGCCCAAACACCTAACTGGTTTTTTTACTTTACAGTTCCACATTGCTGTTGTGGTTACATACCTGGTAGTGATATGAAGAGGTTTGTGGATACTACAAATGTAAGGAATCAGCTCAGAGTTTATCTGTAAGGACTCCAGGAATATATTTGTCCAGAAGTGCTGCTGCATCAGCGCTAGTGACTTGTCCTTCTCCTTGGCTCTGGAGCCTGCCATGCTGGCTCTCAATTACCTTCTGTAGCAGCTCTGGTAGTCTGTGTCCCTTCTTCAGCTGCCAGCTGAGTGTTCACAGTGCTCTGGTGTCTCAGTGGAAGGAGCCTGACTTTCTATCAGTCTGACATTTATGTTGTACAGTAACAATCACAAATTTTGTCCAAGGTTCTCTTTTTATGTGAGGAATCAATAACATTAATTGAGAGAATTATATTTCCCCCTCTGTAAAAGATTATGGCTGTTTTGGAGTAATTTCAGGTGTTTGGGTAAATGCTTTTTGTTGACATTAACATTTACCACTTGAGGTCCTTTTTTCCCTCGCGCTCTTCCTATTGCAGGAAACCTGCAAGATGACATATGCAGATGACTTTATGCAATTTCCAAAATGCTCTTTTTTTCCTGTAGAAAAACAGATGAGAAGATGGGAACTTAAATACATTTCTTGCTTTCTCTCCAGATGCACCGGCTGTCAGCACCAGTGCACCTGACATAATTACAGCACACTCATCCATGGCAAAAACATTGGATGATCTTCACATGGTAGGGCAAGGCAGTGGCTGATCTCCAGGGCTGTTTATACTGAGAAGCCTGCAAGGCCTGGCAAAAGGATTTAACCTAGTGTGACACCTATATTCAAATTCTAGTTACAGTGACAGAATAAAAATGTTTAACATGCAGGCTTATAAACCAGTGCTTTCCTCTTCTATCTTTTGACAATAATTTTAATGAGAGTGACATTTGACCCTATGAAACTGATTGTCTGCAGTTCTGGAAATGAGTACTTAATTATTTCTTTTCCATCTTTCAGCATATATGTACTTTACATTAGAAGAATTATGTGATCTAATAATTTTAGTCCATGCAGCCACTTGCTTCTAATTTGCTTCCTCACCTTTGAATTAGATAATTGCAAACCCTGATCTTTGATATCCACTAATCACCTACTTGAAGTATCGATCTGAGGCCCTCAAGTCTCCTAGGGCTGAGAAATGGCCACATAATGACGTGTTTCTCGCAGAGAGAAACAACTGGAAAGCATGCCATACTGACAGCTTTGTATAGGAAATGGCATCATCAGTGGCCTCACCTGCCTCCCAGCTGTGTCTGGATTATAAAAAACATCCTCCAAACCCCCAATATATACCTTTTTCCAATGGCTATTGGCTCTGGCTTTTGGATCATACCCCATTTAACAATTAGCAACACTACCTTTTCTCCTTCACAGCTTTCAGAAAATTACATATGAGTAATCAGAACAAAACCCTTGTTTACTTCCCTTTTATGTTTTCACAAGAGTTTCATTAATGGGTTGGAATCACAGTCTGCTTTTCTGCAATCATATATGCACCCGTGTAATTAAATCAGGGAGAGACAGAAGTTCAACACATGGGCTGCCTCCCACAGAGATCCAATTAAACCTTGCTGGGCTAGATTTCATTCTGGGAGAAAAAAACAAACAACCAGCCCCAGGTTTTCACAGCTGAATCAGAAGCATGTACTTTTCATAAAACATATGTGTATATTCTGTGCTTTACAACCTAATTGTGGTCTTGGGATTAAATGATTCACATGTTGCACTGAAGTCTGTATTCTTAAAGGCATTTGGAAAAAAAAAAAAACAGACAAAAAATGATTCAGGACAGGCTACAGAATTAGAAAGGTTATCAGAAGCAAACTAGGACTAAAATTCTTCTGCATTGTGCCATGATGCATTACTGAACAGTAATAAATGCTTTGGAATGTCTCCCTGCTTAATTATCTGTTTTGAAAATGAATTATTAGAGAAACAGACATTTTTAGCTTGGAGACCTTGTGTTGTGAAGGCGTCTATGTTAAGTCACCCAAGAGAGTGTTTTTGCTTGCAGTTCAAATGTAAGTACCTGCCTTTCCAATTATCTAATAATTTGTTTCTGCTGTACAGTCACCCTGGGTGCAGGCATTATCACAGGGTAGAGACAGTAAAAGGGAGTGAGAAAGCATCAGTGAAAGGAGAAAAACACAATATAGATAACAAAAATAATGGGGGAAGCAAATCCTTAGTTCCTATATTATAACATTACCCAGTGATTCCCAGGCACTGCATGTAGGAAGCGATAATGCCATGTCAACAGCCTCACCACAGCCTCCAGAAGCCCCCAGGCCAAGGTGTACCTAATTTCCTGCTGGGAATGATTCCCCATTTTGCCTTTGGGGAAAGTACTGAGCAAATGGTAGCAAAGGATCCCAACCAAACCACTCTAGGGAGACACTATAGCAGCTTTTTGGTGTCTAAAGGAGGCAACAATAAGACTGGAGAGGGACTTTTCAGGAGGGCATGTAGTGATTGGACAAGGGGAAGTGGCTTTAGATTAGATATTAGGAAGAAATTCTTTGTATGAGCGTGGTGAGTCACTGGAACAGGTTGCCCAGAGAGGTTGTGTACTCCCCATTCCTGGAAGTGTTCAAGGCCAGGCTGGATGGGTCCCTGAGCAACCTGGTTTGGTGGACGATTCCCTAACCATGGCAAGGTTCCATGTTGGAATTAGATGGTCCCTTCCAACCCAAACTATTCTGTGATTCTGTGATACTATGATTCTATCCTGCTGTGGAAAAATCAAATTAGATGTCAGGACCATGCAAGAAAAGGAAACAGACAAAATAGGAGAAAACAGATTTTAGGATATTGATGTAAAACAAGAAAAGAAACAAGTGACTATTTCCAAGTGAATCACTTTATTTGTGTTGAAACTATAAAGTCTTCCCAACATGACAATCTCTGTATATAAGTATCTGCAGCAAGGGAACTGTGTGATAGCCTGTACCATACTTCTGGCTGCAGAGGATATTGTACTCAGATGTTGTAAGACAGTTGCAACAACAGAGTTACTGATCCTCTAACAATTATGAAGGGAAACATCTCAATATTATCTCAGGTTCTGCAAAGTAAGGCTCCTGCCTTTCTGCTCTTGTCACATCTGGAAGTAGCCAGTGCTGTAAACCTGCACCCTCTTCCTCTCCTGTAATAAGCCTTTAACAAGTGACTTTTGTTATTAGTAACACGTAAATTTGCTAGACCAGCACCACTTGCATCACAGCAGCTGAGTACCCACTAGGGGGTTTACTATCCACTAACCATGCCATGGCTTATAGCTTATCTTCATATATTTTGCTGAGCTGAAACACAGCATACAGGACAAAAAAGACAAAAAAAAAAAAAAAAAAAGGGAAGGGTTCTCATTCTGATTTACGCAAATATATCTAATTATATTCTGTGCCATTAGCATTAATCGCTGTTTCTGCTGGGAGTTGAGGGCCAGCAAGTTTCAGAGCTGGAGCTGTGCCTACTCCATCAGGCAGTGAAAATTTGTGTGGAAAAGATCAGCTGTCTTTGATGATGTTCATAACATGTTTATTGGTAAAACAGCCCCCTGTGATAGAGGTACTACTATGTATTTTAATGTAGAGAAATCCTTCAGCCACCTTCATCATCAGCTGAAGGAACTCACAAGGGCTTCTGAGATCACCACAACAGTGACATGCCCCTTTGCTTCAGATTGGAATCCATGTTACTCATTAAATCTGCAACTTCTTGAGCACTTGGCTCTTACTATAGAATTAATGTAGATAAGAAGAATTTAATTTATGCTGAAATTTTTCAACTAACTGAGGTGTTTTGTTCCTGGTCAGCATTATTTAACTTTATATTCCAAAGCCTGTGATACCACTTGGTCTTTTTAAAGCCTCTAGGACTTGAATTTAGGTAGAAATATTAAAATCTCTCCAGTTATTTTAAAAAGACAAAGATTTTGTATGATCTTATATGGCAGAAATAAGAACATTTCAGATGTTGGCAATATACTCATCTATTTATTTGTATGTCTATGAATTTCCTTGCTCCAGTCTTCTCATGAAAAATCAAATCTGCTTAAGCTTTTAGTCAACTTCTCATGTTATGTAAAGGACAATTAAAACTAAAACATTAGTACATTGTTACATTGACTAAATGCCTGACATTGATAGGGATCCTCTTTTTTTCCCTCACAGGATCATTCTTGGGTACATTTTCAAGTTACCCCTTAGGCTTTGGTCCCAGGGAATGGAGGAGGTGTGACTGACTGCAAGCATCCCAACGTGGGCTTTCACCTACTGACCATCATCTGGTCAAAGGCAAAACCTGATACCTCAGGAGAAACTCCCAGCTCCTACCAAATCCTCCCGGAGCTCTGGAAATGGAGCACTTATAGTACCAGGCCATTTGGCATCATTCTTGCTGAGCATGTCTTCTTCTGTGGTTTGCAAATCCCTGAATCCCTCCTCAGCTCATGGAGGGGAGCAGACACAGCAGCATCAACCAAAAGACTGACAGCTGTGATTCATGCTGAAGTGTTTCCTGCTGGGGCAGATGTAAGCACAGAAAAAATGCAGGTGGCCTCTTCAGACAAAAAGGCTCTTTTTTCCCCTCTTTTTTTCTCCCCTCCAGTTCTGGTATGACCTTCCTGTGGTGGGCACAGTTAGTCTTCTTGTTTATTAGGCTTGTTGGAGATTTATCTCTAATTTGAGATGAAAATTCCTGTAATGAGGGTGAGTGCCCCAAAGAAGGTGTATTACCTGCATGGCTGTTGGTAGGGAGCAGAAAGATCATAAAGGTAAGAAATTCTGGCTTTCTGGAAGACTACTGTGCAGAACACAAAGCCAGGATCACACAAAGGAAAATTAGGCACAGGGGTCTGGTGTAATCCTTCTGAAAAACACTTGTATTTGTAAGTAGGATTTTAGCCACCTGTATCAGGGATTTCCAATCCATTCCCCACGCTGTTGCAAGTGACAGCTCATCTCTGCATTTATTGGATCAGAAAGTGAGATAATGATACCCGACTTTCTTCTAGGGCTTGGAGAGAGCATCTTCATTAAAAGTTCTGTGAAGTACTTTTCAATAACTGTTAGGCAGTAAGGGGATAGAAATTCTGAAGTTATCAATTGGCCTGATCTTGGACAAATACATTTTCCTGGAGCAGAAAGGAAAAGAAATCACTGTCTCTAACTTACAAAGACTGAATGGGATTCCAGAGGCTATGCAAGGAGAAGGTTAACCTTCCTGTGCAGTATAATGTGCAACTTCAACTTTGCACAAATGAGTAACTTCCTGTGCTCACTACATGGAGTTTCTACACTCACTACAAGGAGTTTTACATCATTAGGTCTGACCATTTTCACAAACCATTGAATTTCCTGCAGTCATCCATGTACAAAGGCAACTTGTTTGACTAAAGCTGAGCTTTCAGAAGGATTAATAAGGCTGAGATTGAAAACCCCAAGAGGTGGAGGATCTTACTCCTCTCTTGGCTATCCATTGTAGTGGGAAATTACCTTCCATTTAAACATGTGTGCATAATTTCTCATTGTAATGTGTATAGCTTCAGCTACCAAATGTGTCTGTATACTCTTCCAAAAATGCCTTTCTCCGCAAGATTTAAAAATTTTTGTGCAGCCAGATTTTATTACCTGTAAAGGTATTTAGGCACAGGCATCAAGCTACCAGTCATGCTACTTGTGATACATTAAACAATCTGATCCTGTCAAGTTTCTCACTGTACAACATCTCTTCTGATCCTCAAAGATCTTACAAAAAAGCCTACATTTAGTATATATATGGAGTTTAGCTCTATCAGCCTGATTTCTCAGCCAATCCCTATTTGTGTCTTTAAGGAGGATGTAAGACATTTTCTGTAAATCCATGCTGAAAAATGAGAGACAGAGAACAGAGGGTTTTTTTTTTTTTTGGACACTTGTTAATGGACAGGGAGAAAAAATGCTCTGAGCTTCTTGCAAACTCCCAAATAAGAGTTCCAAAAAGCAAGGAGAGTTTCTGTTGTATTTTATAAATAATGGGACTCCTTTGCTTTTAATCATGCACATGAAAATGGTGGTTTATGGTATAGTTTTTAGCATTTTGGTAATGATCTGCTATTGCCCATTCCAGGCAAAGAAGGAAGAAGGGATAAGAGGTTCCTTAACACAAAATGTATTCTGAACAGGGAAGAAAGTCTCCCTCTCTGACTGTCTGTGGATGCTATTAGCAGATAGTGAAAAAAATACTTTAAAAGAAAAAGAGTTTCAGGAATTGGCATTATCTAATTTTGCAAACTGTAATGGTGTATTTTTAAAAACATTTAGAGCTGAAGCCTTCCTCAGAGAGAGCAAACTGTAGTTTGGTAACTGTCCTTAGAATGACAGAATACTCCCTTTTGGTGAATAAAGAAAATTATTAAAACATTACCAAAACTTTAAATATTGCATTGTGAAAAAAAAAAAAATTTAGTAACAGTTAAACATATGCTCTCTCAAGGTATATCAGACAAATAATACAACATTTTCCTTTGATGAAGATATAAGTTATCTTAAGACAGGAACAAGGGACTTCCTGGCTAGTTAAATCTCTACAGTGTAGTCATCTACACCTGAGCTTGACAGCTTTGGTTACCCTTGGGGCAGCAGGGACAAAGGCACTTACAGGACATGTGTCATGTAGTCTGGTTTAGACAGCTCCTTTAGGACAAATTAATCCCACTACAGATGTACCTAGATGACAAGTTCACACACAGAGATCCACATTTTCACATGTATATGTTTAGCCCCACCAATCCTAGCCTGGTCTCTTTCTCCTCCACAGTATGCATAGCTTGAACCACATAATTCCCTTCCCCTTCCTTCAGATCCTCACTAAAGCGACCTTGCACACAATTTGTTGGTACATGGCAGTAGTTCTGGCTCGTAAAGATTTCTGTCTTGCTGATCTCTGTGCCCTTGAATGTATTACTAATGTGTATTCAGTGATTTGGCAGGAACAGAGAAAGCTGCTTTCCTAAGCTGCAGGACTGCTTTGGGTACTAGGGTGTGAACTGCCTTACCACTGTAAAAATTCCTTCTTGCTTTAGTTTTCAGTCCAAATTCTTTGGATTCAGCCCAGTGGATTCACATCACAAAGATCATCAACTTTTTGCATGATAGCTTACATGCAATACTTGTCAGAAGATACAGTTTTTTGATGGCATCTGGCTTGAATATCTTTCACTTCTTAGCATGAAAAAGTAGATTGCAACAACTATGCTTCAAATATGGCACCTCATGTCCTTTTAGGGACTTGCAAAGAACATGTGAATTTCTGCAGTTTCAGAAAGTGAACTTGCAAAAGCTCCTGTGGTTGTCCAATTTGCTAAGATTCTGTTCTGTGAAAGCAAGTTTTCCTTTCCCCAAGCTTTTGCTTGCCTGCAAAGGCACTAAGCTTGAAAAGGAGTGGAAGCTGATTAGAATCAACTGCCTGTCTCAATCCCCACGGCCACCTTACCTTATCAGTACTGCAGAACCTGTTACCTCTGCTAAACCCAGGAGTACCTGCTAATTGTGGTTATTCCTGCAGGTAGCAGGGTCCATGCAAATAATATCTGCCTTCCTTTGAGATGACTGCTGAAGCTTGATTTTCTCACAGTGATTTTTACTAGCTTGAAGCACACAACAGAAGCTGATACGGTGACCTTTAAGGCAGCTTGGGGAGAAAGCCGTGACTCATCCACAGCTAGTTCATCATCGAGCACCTGACAGGGACAAGGTTCTTAATGCCCATCTTTGCTGCAGCATTGTAGGTATGTATGTCTGTACATCCATCACTTCACCATTTCTTGTCCTTGGAGATACTTCTTATTTTTGTCTGAAAATACATTCTGCTGTACGTGATTTACACTTCTCAGACATATCCTGGAAGTTTCTTCTCTGCCAGAGTCATTGCTGTGTTGCTTTCATGACTAAATATTGGTCACAAGTCATTTCACTCTATAGCTGTTGTGACATTTTGATGATCAGTAAGTGCTGTATCAGCTTCACTCGAATTTCTGGAAATGCCAAGAAAACTGGAACATGCTAGCAAATCCAGGCAGCTCTCAGAATACTATCCCTTTAATAAACATCCTGGAGGTACAGCTGTGTGGCACTGGATCTCCTGAAGCTGGTGAAATACATATGTTTCCTTTCCCTCTTTATAAAGGTTTCCACTGGCTCATCATTCTTTAGGCCTTTATATTTACAATGAGAGTTGCTTATTTATAATGAACTGCTCATTGTTCCTCCCTTAGATTCTCATCAGCATCTAAATAAACAAAATGAACAATAAATATCAAAAACAAATGTACGAACAGAATGAAAAATTGTCACAAAATGGTAGCATTCCTACTAAGATAGAAAAAATAGCACTAAAAAAAGGACTCTCTCAACTGACACAGAGAGATAGTCC
This sequence comes from Dasyornis broadbenti, assembly GCA_013397935.1. Classification (NCBI taxonomy): domain Eukaryota; kingdom Metazoa; phylum Chordata; class Aves; order Passeriformes; family Dasyornithidae; genus Dasyornis; species Dasyornis broadbenti. The sequence goes on from VZRN01005098.1 coordinate 1,038,108, forward strand.
TCTAAGATTTCACCAGGTATCAATTCTCCTCTGGTCCAGGAATGGTATATTATCTCATTAACCAGCTCCTGAGAACAAGACCAGAATTAGGATAATCTTTACACACCCCATGTCTGTAAAATAAATAGTAGCACTTCAGCCACACTGTATTTATTTTAGGGGAAAAAAAAAAGAAAGGTTTTTTTCAGTGCTGACGCCACAAGGAATATACACTTAGCAATTTTTTTTGCATACTAATGAAGCAACCATTCTATTTAGCAGCACTAAACTTAATGGTGGTCATACATCTTCTGACTAGCCTTGCAAAGTGTCAGGGAATGAGTGTTTTATTTGGTCTTCTGTCTGTGGAATAGCAATATTTTTGATCTTCCAGTGGTGTGTAAGCCTATGTATCATTTCTTAATGAGGGAATATGAGAGGGTCATGCTGTGATCAAATCATTCATGTCTTCTGCTCTGCGGGTTAGGAGATTAATAATCTCTGATGACTTTCCTCTTCAGTCATTGCACCAGAACTGAGCTTTAGTTTGTATCTGACTGAAGCCTCTCAGGGAATCCTTTCATGGCCATTTTCTTTTCCTGAGGAATTGCCAAGCTTTTCTGAAGTGCCCCCACAAACACAAAGCAGAATGAGCTCACTGAGCATCTGCTTCACCCAAGAGACTCTCATCCTGGCAAACCTGCGTGCCTGCAGCTGCTCAGCACCAGGCCTTCCCATCCTCCCACCTCTCCTGCCTTCAGCCTCTGCCATTTTTTTTTTTCTAACTTGAGCTTGTATATTTAATCTAATTAAATTTTCTTTTATTAATTAATCTCCAAAGGAGAGTTTTTTAGCCTAGATCATTGGTCCCATGAGTTTACACTGACACATATGTAGGAGGGTTGATTTGTGTCGGGTTGGAAGCAAAAGGGTTGGAGAGATGGGAAAAAGGTATTGCTTAGATTCACGCTCTCCTGCCAAGACTACTGATGCTTAAAACCAGATGCTCTGTATTGAGATACCTATTTCCATTTACTCTTTCTGGTTTTCTTTCCTTGTACTTTTGCTGCAAAGTTTTTTGCCCCATGTGTTTATGAGATGATCAAAGTTAGTCAGAGTTGCACTGCACTAAACAATAATTGAAGCTTTATTGCCCTGAAGAAATGTTTTGATTTTAAAGCATCTTCTATTGACTTCAGTTCAGTGAAAAAAAATCCAATAAAATAACTTCTGCAACTGAAAACTTTTTGCTTTACAAAGACCTCTCAAGTTCTTACAGAGGCAATTGTGAAATATAATAAACAAATCCTTGGGTTAAATGCAGAAAATTACCTGACGATTAAGGATAAATTGCCCAAAGATTTAGCAAATTAAAGCAAGTATAGTCTGTTCAAGATCTTTGAAAGACAGTTATTTTGATCAGATTCACAAACAAAATGAGTGTGTTTATTCTTCTGGCTTTCTAGAAACAGAACCTTTCAAATTACATTTATTCACTAAGGCAAAACAAAATGTGTACTTATGTCCCATTCTCCTGTCTTATTTATATGTACATTATATATATACATATACATGTGTGTGTGTATAATATGCTTCTGTTTGTACTAATGATGACTAAGATTAATAAAATTCAGATTATGTTTTCAAAATAATTTAATTTCACTTATTTGGTAATTCTTTATTTATTTAATTTCACTTGTTTATATTGGGGTAGTGTAAACAATTTCTGACAAGGAACTTATGAATATTCTTTCTATTCAGGAGTTCTCTGTGAACAAAGCCTAATTCTTCCCAGTGTAATTGCCATTCATAATTATTTCCTCAATAATTCATGCAAATAATTTGCAGCCTGATTCATTCTTAAGCGGGTTCATTGAGCCCATTTGAATTCTGAGCTATAGTGGTTAGAATGATCATTCTGTGTTTCTATCCTTGATGGCAGAGGCAATTGAATCAAACTTTTCATTCAGTGTAAGTGCTCTGCTAAATTGGGATGGATTTGTGTGTGTGATTTAGTGCTGTTCAGTGATGGAAGCAAATTGACTGCAACTCCTTTGATCAATTATCTGGTGCAACCCCAAACTTTTGATGACTAAGTTCTTGAACTCGATAGTCGGTCTGAAATAAGTTGTGCCGTTAATCATCCTGACTGTAAGTGTGCTGAAAGATTGCTAAAAGGCAAACCAGTGTTTCAAAAATCAAAAGAATCTTTTGAAAGGTTGTTTTAATCTGCTCTTGATAACATCAGGGGAGGGAGGACGGGAGGGAGAGAAAGAGAGAGATCCCTTCCTCTGTCGATTTCAATCTCAATAATTTCAGTGACCAAAACTGCTTGAATAGGACAGAAGAAAAGAAAAATTTTAATTAATTTCTACTTGAGATAACAATTTAGGTACATTCTTTCAGAAAACAGAGTTTTGGGGTGGTTTTGTATTCGTTTTCTTGAGTTTGTTTTCTTTTTTTCCTTAATGCTTCCTATTTGCCAAGCTCCAGGTTCTTACTAATACCCTTACTGCAAATCTCTCTCAATTTATTGGCAGATAAAATGATAAATAAACTACTTTAACTCTGACATTGTTCAGCTGAGGTTTGACCAAGTTAGAAATGGTGATAACATGAAGGAACAAGTCCCAGTGGAGAGATGCAACTGCTTCTCACAGCACTGGTATCAGCATCTGAACACAGAGACACACTAGGATGACCCAACACCTACAGCTGCCGCAGAAGAGTGCTAAAAAATGATGGATGATGTTTGTGACAACTTCCTCCCCACTCCCAAAAGGCAAGGTAATTCTTTAGGTTTTGCAATCTAACACATGAGACAAAAGCTCTGGCGAGTGGTTGCTTGGTGTGTTGCTGTTTTGAGTAATTTGGGAGCCAAATTGGCACTCCAGAGGTTGAGACCTCTTTTAAATTGCTGGAGCCCCCTTTTTGAAGTGGGGCTCTGAAAACCTGCACTGAAACATAGGGAGAAGAGCAGGATCTGCATTGCTGACAAGGGAGAACACCAAAACCTCACCTGCCGGGTTACTGCAGTCCTGCCTGACAGACTGAGGAGAGACAGTGTTTGTCACAGCCATGATCCTTTTTCTAGTGCCCAAAAAAGACACAATCAAAAAATCCTTCATGCTGATTTTAAGATCTGACAGAAATTGTTGAATATGTTAGGCTGCTGAAGCACAACCAGGACCTGCTGGCAGCAAGGCTGAGCATGTGTTCCCTGTTAGCACACACACAAAATGCAGACAGACACCTTGTTAGAACCTGCCCCTGAAGGCGAGGGTAACCCAGGTTCTGGTTAACAGATTCCTTGGGGAGAATGAGACTGAAATGACACTGAATGATCAGGGTTTGTAAATNTATATATGGTTTATTTTAGAAAAATTTGGTTGCAATAGAAAACAGATATGCAGCCATTTTGGTTATTATCAGCTACACTAATATGGCACTATGAAAGCATAAAAATACCTCTCACTTAAGAAAATGTGTAAGGGAAAAGGAAGGAAGGCATGGAAGAAAGAAAGGAGGGAAGGAAGGATGGATGGATAAGAGTAAGAGAACATATCACCCATGGATCTGCGACAAGGCTTGATTGTTGCAATCTAGATGTCCCATGGTCACAGTCTTGATGCATCAGGAGTGGGAGAAGAAGTAATGTCCCTGTTTGTTTCATTTTCATGTCCCAGTTTATATAATTTTTTCAAGAAACCTTTTAAAACTGAGGCACATTTGCAATAAATGTGCTAAATTTGACATTTTCCTTCATCAATAGCCGCCTGAGTGCTTCTGTTATCTGAGTTGTCCCACACTGACAAGGCAGAGCTGATGGAATTTAAATCCACAACTAGCAATTATTTTCTTGTTCTGGTTCTTTGATTATTATTTTTAATCTTGTCAACAGTATAAAGCCTTGCTCAGTGGATACTTCCTGTGAGAATAAACACAGAGAAAAGGTTTAGATAATCATCTTTGAAAACTGAAGAGACAACTATGGCAAGGACCACAAGCAGAGAAGAGCATTCGTAGCAGATATCTATAGCATTTAATTCTCATTTTAGTAAAAGCTTATGTCTGGATGCTTCAGAGGAAGTTGAAGGCTTCCATCTGAGGTCTTTACAAAGCAGAGGTCAATCTTGAACACCTATATTTCACCTGACATTGAAAAAAATGTTCTCCAGGGTTGGATTCAGAGACCACACTCTTGACTGCCTGGTAATACCTATATGTGGCTCTGGGATCAAACTGGGTGCATGGAGTTTCTGCTATTTTCTTTAGCCATCTTCCTGCAAAATACATGCTCCCAATCAATGCTGTATTCCCTCACTCCATTCTTACAGATCTGTCTGCTATTAGAACTTCTGTTTCTGGCTGATCCAATTCAACAAAGTCCTGCTCCAAAGGGCTAATCAAGCTGCATAAAAAGAAATCTATTCAACAGTGTCAGATACCCCAAGTGAGCCTTTTTCTGTAGATTTCTGTTTGCACTTCTAACAGCAGCATCTTTAACAGAGGGCTGGATACAGCCTTTCATGTTGTCATTCAAAGAGCATTTCCAGGAAAAGCAGAGATCAGCTAAACAATACAGTGTCAAGGGAAAAAAAACCCCACAACAATATTGTTTAAGTATTTACTGCTTGGTAAACTAGAGCCCTGTGTTTTAAAACAAACTGATCTTCAGTGTCCTTTGACTGTTGCAATGCAAATTTGCAGATGAGTTTAGTGGGCTGGAGAACACCATGTGTAAAGTATGAGGTCTGAGGATTCATTACTCTGGTGAATTGCTCCAGTGAAGGCACACCTCCACTTGGGATTTGCCTGAGCTCAACAAACTCTCCAGTAAATCTTTATTTTCCTGTTATGTATGTGCAGCAGATGGCAAGGCTTACAGAATGCTGGAAAGGAAAGTCTTGAAATCTTCCCTGATGTACTGCAAAAGAGCTGAGGAAGGGCTTCATGCTTTGTCTGATGATAAGGACAGGCAAAGATATGGGAAATCCAGGTGCTTGGTGTCCATCAACTGCCTGATTTGTTCTGATTTTGGAAGCAAAACCAGAGTCTTCTGCATTGTCCAGAGTCTTACTGATGTCCAGATGGAGATCAGTGATAAGTCGTGTCCTTCAGGGCTCAGCACTGGGACCAGTACTGTTAATATCTTCATAAATGACACAGAGAGTGGAATCAAATGCACCCTCAGCACGTTTGCAGGTGGTACCAAGCTGAGTGGCACAGACGACACACTGGAAGGATGGGATGCCATCCAGAGAGACCTGGGCAAGCTTGGGAAGCTTGGGCCCCATGGGAGCCTCATGAGGTTCAAGAAGGGCAAGTGCAAGGTGCTGCACCTGGGTCAGGGCAACCCTCAGTATCAGTACAGGCTGAGGGATGAGGGATTGAGAAAGACCCCTGCCAGAAAGGACCTGGGGCTACTGGTGGATAAAAACTAGACATGACCTGACGATGTGCACCCCCAGCCCGGAATGCCGACCGTATCCAGGGCTACATAAAAGAGGCGTGAGCAGCAAATCAAGGAAGGTGATTCTCCCCCCTATAGTCTCCTCCTCTACTGTGCTCTCGTGAGACCCCACATGAATTACTGCATCCAGCTCTAGAGACCTCAGCATAGGAAAGACATGGACATGTTGGAAGGGATCCAGAGGAGGGACACAAAAATGCACAGCTCCTATGAAGCCAGACTGAGAGAGCTGGGGCTGTTCAGCCTGGAGAACAGACAATTCTGGGGCAAACTTATTGCATCCTTCCAGTACCTAAAGCGGCTACAAGAAAGATGAGGACAGATATTTTAGTGGGGCCTGTTGCAACAGTACAAGGGATAAAGTTTTTAAACCAGAAGAGATTAGATTTAGACTATATATAAGGAATAAATTTTTCACAAGAAAGGTGATGGAACACTGGAACACATTGCACAAAAAGTTGGGGAATGCTCCATCCCTGGAAACACTCAAGGCCAGGCTGGATGGAGCTCTGAGCAACCTGATCTAGTTGAAGATGTCACTGCTTATTGCAGGGGGTTTGGAATTGTATGACCTTTAAAGGTCCCTTACCTGGCTACACAAGGCTCAGCTGTGGTAGGCACCTTTCTCAGGGATCCAAGGGAAGGAAGCAAACCAGAGACCAAATCACCAGAGGTGGTCACATGCTTAATGTGGTAAGTGACACATGGCTATTTTTAAAAGTATTTAAATACCTAATACTGCTGAAATGCTGAAAACCTTTTTAAGGGCTCACAGGACTCTGCCTTGGGCATTGCATTATTTGCAGCTGTGCAGCTGTGCTAGGACAATTTGGTGCATTCTAATCACAAAGTATGAAGGCATCCTCAAGCCAAGGCAAATGTCTGCCAGTAGCTTCTAGGCACCCTGGGAATCCCATCAATGCCGCTTGAAGTGTATCTGCATTTTGTACAGACTATCAGATGGTCAATGCCTGGGAGGAGAATCTTGAACCCTTTCTATTTGGGATGAATTTCAACTTGCCATCTCCAGACAGTCTCACAGATTTCGCTCTCCCGTCTGGCCATTTGCTTTCTTCTCTTCCTCTCTGCTGTTAAGACACAGAATGAAATTCATGTTTTCTGGCAGTGTATTGAACCAGAGGGAACATTTTCATTAAACTCAGAATTGAAAATTGTATTATAAGCACTGAAATGTTGAAAAGTCAGATTTTCAAGTCCAGGAGATTTATAAGGTTTTAAGAGTCTTTCACTGACTCTTCATGCTTCTGGAGAAAAGCTTTTAAAATCAACCAGAGAGATATAATTTCTGTGTATATTTATGCACATATATATGTGTGTGGTTTTGAGTTCTGCCCACGTCTCCAGTTATTCTCAGGAATGCTGGGTATAATCCAGCTCAGTTTTCTTTTTCAGCACTTCCAATCAAACAGAATACAGAATAGATGTGGCCTTAAGCTATTGTCTATTAAAACACTTGCCAAACTAGTTCAGGACTTGAGCAAAATCTGTGTCTGATGGATTTCTCACTGTGCTCTGAAGTGTTTCTGTATCTCTTTTCCCCTCTCTTTTTAGGAGTTACAGAGTCACAGTCCTTTGTCTCTAATTGCTAGAAATTCACCTTCCTTCTCCCCACATCTCTTGGTTCTGTGAGCTATCAATCAGCAAAGAGGAAACACAGTCATAAACATTAGAGCTGACAAAAGCCAGGTGATTCTTGCTGCTCAGAAACCAAAATTTGTTTTTCTAATAAGAGACATTTTGGATACTGCTTAATTGCTTCTGAAAAATAGATTGCTGTTTATACTGAATGCTTTGATAAAGAGAAAATTACTCTGCTGAGTGCACGGCTGGTCTGGTTCACTGGCACTATTGAAAGGTTGTTCTTCACTTCTCCTGAAACTCTGCTTTCTAGTTTTCTGCGTTAATAATCCTCTGAACATTCTGATATACAGCCCTAAGTACTTCGCAGAGAAACAGTCACTCACTGGGAGCTGTTTATACTTTGGCATCTGGGGGACACTAAACCTCAAATGAATGAATACTTGCTACCAAAAAGCAAAAGACCTCGTGCTTGCAAAAGAAAATATGCCACTCAAGATCTTTGTTTTATCCTTTACTTTGTCCATGAAGTGAACATCTGGGCATGTTTCTCAGTCACATGCAGCTGTCTGTGGGAGGCCTAAAAAGACAACATAAAATACCTCACTCAAAACAGATTCTTCAACTTTCTTGGTTTCTCATTCACTTTCATTTGAGGAAAAAAACACATACCTTTGAACTGAAAACTTGGTTTCTCGTATCTGTATTCCATAAAAGCTGAATATCTTATGTGAAATGACAGAAAGAACCAGGGCACTAAATTATTCAGAGGCTTGCTGAGAAGATATGGGACTTATCATAATGAAGGTTAAATCCCTGTCCAGGTTGGTATTTGCTGAAAATTGCTTCTGTCTGTTTCAGCAGCTGAGGTGAGATGTGCTGGTACTCTCAGTGCAGAGCCTTTGTCTCCAGTTCTCTATCATGTAAGTCCGCTCTGTGCAACGTATACAGAGCCTTGTGTACCTGCTGCAGTCTGAAATGAAGTTGTCTGAGCATCAGCAAGTGTTGGGCACAGGGATGGTTCTTCCCAGGGCTTGCTGGCATAGCAAGACTCCTCCAGCACCTGAGTTCCCTTCAAGGGAGGGGTCTGCTCAGCACAGGAGCATTTCAGTGTGATCTCCATGCGTGTTGCTGGAAGAACAGAGGGGAGCGCGCAGCTGGAGTTTGCACAGGAAGCTTGCACAAGTGCCCAGGGGTGATTCCAGCAGTCAAAGCTGTTTCAATAGCGAGGCAGGTCTGCATTGCAGCTCCCTGCACTGTGCCTGTGCCCCATGCAGTGGGTGTCTTTCCCATGAAGTTGGTAAAACATGTTTACAAATACCATACAGAGCTAAAAGCAAAAATTAAAATTCTTGAGAAATAAAGAAGAAATTCTACCTTCTGTGTTTTTGCTTTACTCTACTGGAGAAGTATGGATAAAACTGACATAGCTTGCTTTCTGGGAATGAGGTTCAGTGATCTTCTGGAGGAAGGAGAGTGCAATGGAGGGTTTGTAAGGAATGTGGTGTCTTCTCCATAGGAACACTACTCCCTCACCACCACCATAACTGAACCTGTAAAAAGTAGTGAACCTCAGTGTGATATTTGCTCCACAATTTCTGTCTGTGTCTCCATTGTATTTTAACCCTTCTGAGAAGTGAAAGAGAGCTAGGGAGGAAACATAGGTTTTGAGGCCAAGGAGCATCAGCTGGGTCATGCCTACATGGCTTAGAGTTCACCTCAGTGCAAAGCAGAGCAGAACAGAGCTGGCTATATCAAGCATTTGGCTTGAAGTATCTCCTAGGTCCTATGCAATGCTTGTGGCTTTAATACATGACTACACTCTTTTGTGCACTTTTTTTCAGTTCAAAGTACATTATCCTGGTGTTGTAGGTCACCAGAATACTGTTTCTATAGCCTGAAACTGAGGACATGTGTTGCATACCTTTGCATGGGGCAGAAGGACAAAGAGTGCTTGAGTGAATATCAGCAGTTGGGATGGCATCAGAGGACTGTGTGGGGCACAAGGAGCCAAACCTGCTACAGTCTCATCCATAATGTCTTTGGGCTGTTGCTGGAGTGAAGTATACCCCTATTTTACCCAGGAGACAGTGAAGTGGCCCAAAGCCCAGCAGGAAATGAACTGTTACTAAAAGCACTGTGGCCAGCCGAGGTGTGCTGTTCAAGCTTTGTTTCTGGTTTGTTCTCATTAGCAGTGTTAATATAATTATGGTCCCTCTAGATTTTCAGGTCTCCTGTGAGTTCCCGGTGATCCACAGAGTTTATGGAATTATCTGTCGCTTATCCTGCAAGGAGGCAACTACCGTCACACGGGCAACAACAGCAGGAAATTTCCTTTTGCCCTCTTCCTTCTGTGAGATTTACATCAGGAGATGCAAGATCCCATGACCCTGAAGGAGCCTTTTGGCTCCCGAGTGTCTTTTTTCGTGGTGTTTAAGAATGTCGTATGTCATGTCTCACAACACAACAGCTTCTTCGACTCCTAGTGACAGCCCTTCAGTGGTCCAGCCCATCATGGGGAGGATCAGCCTCCATACATTTGATGAGAAAAGAAAGTCAGCATTTGTTTTAGTTCTGCTCTTTAGTATTTGTCTGCAGGAGAATTGAAGCCTGAAGCCTAAAGCAGATTGTTAAACCCAGTCTGAGACACTAAAATAAAGGGTACCAGATCTGCAGATGTTCAGGGCATGGGAATCAGAAGAAGCTGTACTTCAGCAGCAGTCCTGAAAATAACACCATGTTAATGCAATAGCCAAACTCTTCTTCTAGGTTTACAATGTCTGGAAAAGCAAGCTGTACTGTTAAACTTCCTTCTGCATTTCATTTTGCAGTAATACGTAGTAATACTGAATTGGGATTCAGAATCCCAGTGAAAAGTGCCTGAGAGATGCTGTGTTCACGAATGGCTTCTTACACATTTACATGGAAAGGCCTTTAAGACTTCCCTAGAACCACTTTTCAGGTGCTTGCATCTTACAATCCACAACAATCCTCTATATATGCAATTTTGTTGAACTATAGATGCTCTAAGATGTCAGATATTTTTCTTCTGTGAGAGGAGATGTATGGCATCTTCTCCATCATGGCAGCCTCCTACCTTCAATGAGCTCTGCACAGCCAAAAGCGTTTAAAAGCACCTCAGATAGCTACTTTTCTTTTAGCATCTTAGTCCAATTAATTAACTTACACTTATTTTCTTATTTACCTGTCACAATCTATTTAAAAAATTAAATACAGTGAAGGGGAGGTAAGCAGGACAAGCGACCAAAATTTAAACTCTGCTTGTATTGGGTAAGGTTGTCAGTCTTCCAATAAGTGCTGCCATTATGAGTAAGGATAGAGAACTGGGATGAAATTTGAGGCATTTTAATCAAATGGCTCCCTGCAGGCACAAACTTTGAAGAACAAATCTAGTCTTTTTAGCACAGCTCTTGCCACGGTTTCTGACCAAGCTTTTGTCCTTAGTTCTCTCTTATTATACCAGAATTCACCTTCTACTGGGTTCCCAGAGTCAGGTTCAAGTAGTTGCTATGGTACATACTTTTTAAAAGGCTTCTTTCTTAAGGCCTCTCAAGGGAGACAAAGTTCACTTTAAGGGAAGAAACTGTGAGATGAGAATGTCAGTTTTAACCTTCAGAAATATTTGGTATTTTGCATTCAGATCATTGCAGCAACAGTCACTGCAGTTTAGTGGTAGAACAGGAAACTGAGAACCTGAAGACCTCAACTCGTCAGGGTGAAAGCCACTGTAGTACAGGTATTGATTCTGGGTTACTTGCCCTCAGCAGGAATTCAGTGAGAATGCAAATACCATTTCCAAACAACGTATTTAAGGTGGAACAGAATTCTGATGAAAATACATCTTTAATTCTTGTGGGTGAGTATTCTAGGAAAACTTGTAACAGAATTTAGTAAAGGGAAGGCAAAAAGAGTTGAGAGTGAGTATCTTGAAGATATTATTTCAAGTCAATTCAGTTTGTTGGGGTGAATCATTTTCCTTAAATTCACTTAAAATGTGAGCTTCACAAGTTTTATTATCCATCAATTTACTGCATTGGGGCTTTTTGCAGAAGGATTATTTTTGTACGTATCTTGACTCAAACTGTAAAAGACAATAGATAGCATCATGGCAAGTCTACGTTTTGCAGGCAAAACTCCAGCAGCAAAAGATCAGGTCTAGTAAACTCCTCCAGAGTAGGTGTTACAATCTGATGATTAAAATTGTTAGAGACGTACCTTAGCCCAAATTAAGGTGCAAAAGAGACCATATGCTGAAGTCAATAGTATGGATTGTATTTAATAGTAAATGTGAGGGAGAGAGAAAGAAGAAGAAATAGAAAAAGGGTGGGGAGAGAAAGTGAGTGTCAGAGAGATTAAGTAGAAAATATCACCACTCCGTGGATCCCAACAGCATCCCACTGATGCTGTCCACCAGGTCTCCTTGGTGGTGAGAGTCCTGCAAAACACAGAGTTCAATGGATTAATAGATGTTCAGGCCAGGTGGGAATGCCCAGGAATCTCCCCTGGGGAGGGCAAGTTTGACACCATCTCTTGCAACAAACTCTGGATCCATGGCATCACTTGGATCACGTGCAGGCCTGTGGTGCAAGGCTTCAGGAATCAGTCTGGGGGGCACCTCAGGCGTCTTTGATGGATTATGACACCTCCTCAGCTGCCTCCCTCGTGAATGTCCCGTGAATGTGGCCTTCCCAGGGTGGGAGGTTTTACAACTCAGCCAGTTTGTGTAAGGGAGGACAGGTACTCAGTGCCTCTGACCAGAGGTTATGCCACACACCCAAAACTCTCCTCCTCCCACCTTGGCTTGGGGGAGAGTGTGTGCAAAGCTGGCCTCAGCAGATGAGTCTGTGGGCTATGACCTCCCCCACCCCAAACCCAGCCCGAGATGGTTTTCAGGACAGCTGCTGCGTTTGGCTTTCTTGTGGATGCATCCTTCTTTCTCAACCTTGTTTACTTCTTCCTGAGATAATTGGACAATAGTGCCACCTTTATCTCAAGTTCCCATAGGTAGCTTAACTCAGTCCTAACTTCCACTCAGGAGCCATATTCAGGGAGGGGTGGGCATCGGTGGTTGCAGCTTCTTCATATAGTTTTGCCAAAATGGGCAAAAAGTCCTTCATAACAATGTTTAAGCCACAAACCGTAGTGTTTCAGTCTGTCACAGTAGGTTGGGAAAACAAAGGCTGAGTCTGTTATTCCATTAATTCTCAGCTGGGATACAAGCCAGAATTAATAGAGGTGCTACTGGAATAAGGAAGAATTTTGTGTACTTAGTGTTCCATCTTAACATATTGGGTACAATTCTACTTTGGTAAATGTAATGTTATTATAAAATGCTATACCTATAAATGTAAGTGCTATCTTATTGCTGACAATGTTAATTAATTCTGTTAGTAGTAACTTGCTGAATAGCAGTCAGAAGACAACCCAGGTTTCCAAACTAAAGTATCTATTGTAACCTTACCAGATCAATAGCAAACATCTCACTGAATAATTCAAGTTTGAAAGGATTTGAGTGCTCCTGAAGGCAAAAGAAACAGTCGGAGCCCAGATGCTTGCAATGCAGACTGCCTGTTCAGAGATCTAACCCCTGACATCCATTTTTAAAGATCATTGGCTTATACAATGAATGCTTTGCAAAGGTTCCTCTCTTCCAGGGAAAGCACAGAGGGTGAATGTGAAAATATTACAATATTGGAAGAAGAGCTTCTTACATCTCTGGGTTTGTCTGCAGGAGAAGGAAAAGGGTGTAGAATAGGCTCCTTTCACATCACCGTGGCATAAATGTGCCTAACCCTTCATCTTTGCTAACAGGCACAGTAGTAAGGAGAAGCTGCAGGTATCTCACATACACTTGCAAGGGGATTTCAGCTGGATTTAGTCTTGTAAACTTAACATTTGCCCAAGTGGTCCATTTAACCCAGTAGCTGCCCTCTCACAGAGCTGTGTGCCAGGTGCTTCAGAGATTGGTGCCACAGCTGGGATTTCTATCCCATGGGAGCTTCTCCGGGATATCTGTCAATCAGTTACTGAATTATAGAAAATATCATTGAGGATCATTTTGGGCAGGACTGTTTATTTGTAACTATAGATGTTCTTATAGTCCACGTAGATGAGACCTTGGCATCTCTGAGACCTTGGCCTCTCTTGTCTTCTGTTTCAATGAATTCCACATATTAATTATTCAGTGTTCCTAAGCTGGAAATACAAAAAATTATGTTGCATTTTCTCGGAGAAAGTTCTTCAAAGGCCTTTACTCAACTCTTCAGGCATACTCTGAAGAATGCATACCAATGTGAAAGGTCATGTCTTTCAAACTATCTGTTGGAAGTGAAAAAAACACCAAAACCAACAAAAAAACCCGACGAAATACAAAACTCAAACAAACCCACCACAACAAAAATATAGCTCCCATTGCGAATGGGTTTGGATCCAAACTGCAAAGCTGAATCCTGCAAACTGTGTGAGACAGGCTGGAATCCAAATGCTAATCCTAGTCTGGCTTCTGGGTCAGGTGCACCAAGTCAGAAATACAGATCCATGCTTGTAAAGGAAAGGCTGCTGAAGCCAGATGGGAGTGGCGAACCTCGTGAGAGGAAGGTTTGCAAGCGGAAGAGTGGGGATAGGCACACGAAGGGGCTCAGCCCAGAATCTAGCTCTGTTCCAAATCTTCTGAATGCTTGAAACCAAGCTTGCAAGTGTTCAGCCTCTTTGAGAACCAAATTTGGAAGCTCCTAATATGGTGATTCATTTTACAAAATTCTGCTCCTGGAGCATTGATACCACTGCTTTCATTTCTGGTCTGTAGGATTTCACATAGTGACAGTGAAACCAGGGATTTTGCTAATGAAATTTCTTGCAATTTTATTCAGCTAATTTTAGCAAAAAAAGGGATTTGATAAACTTATAGACTTTGTACAGAGAAATATTAAGAAAGAGATTTTTTTTCTCTTACTCTTATGCTTCTTTTTTCCCCACACATTTTTATACTGCTGAGTCTTTTGTTCCATTAACTTTCTCTACACAGGCACTGTGATCATTAACTATGTCTTTGTAATGCATACTTACCACAATTCTGGATCTAGTAAAAATCCCTAATACCAGAAAGGAAAAAAACAAAACAAAAAACCCCTACTCATCAGATAAAGCAAAGGAAAAATTTTGATTTACAATCTGCTTCTACAGAAGGCCTCACTCCTCCTATATGTGCAACCAATTCTTCAAATAACTTGTTGACAACTGATAAAATTATTTCTAATTATTCTTGATTAGAATCCTGGAATCATGAGATTACATCTAAATGTATGCATATAAATGTAGGAGGTACAGCCTAGAGAAGGAGGAAATGTCATTTTATTTTTCAGTTTATTCATTTTTACTAGCTAAAAGGACTCAGAAAATTTAATTTTCATGATGCTAATCAGAGGCTCACTGAATTCATCTTTACTACATTTCTTTTGGTAAGTTAAGTAGTAGAACCTATTCAGCTATGGAGGCAAAACTCAGTGTGTTTTTTAATATTTAGGAAGGCTAAGGAACACCTTAGAGTTGTGTGATTGACATGAAAGTAATGTGAGTATGCATGTATTCTTTCAACAAAATCAAGACTGCAGTGCTAAGTGGGTTGTTCCTAGGAGACTACAGCCACTGGAGAAGCAGCAGTTAGTTGAAAGTTAATTCCTTAATTTCTCTCATGATACAAATTTAAACTTCATGTTTCCTTCTCCTGTAAATTCAACTGTGTTCTTGTGATTGTTTAGCATTTTACAATTACACTGTTGCTTTGAAGGTTTTAATATGTAACAGGTAAGCATCTGAACTTGATTTTTTTTTTTTGTTTGTTTTTACGTCGTTATTAAAAACCATGACAAAGCTACTGGGTTGGATTCTGCTACATCAGAGTGGTGTAGGCTAGGATTAATTGATGAAGTCAAATCATTCTGTAAGCAAAGTACAAAATTTGTTGTAAAGGTCTTTGGTGAAGACTATTTCTATTAAAATTGTGCACTGATTTTAAGGGTGTTGTGTCTAAGATTGTGTCCTCATACAGGAGGGAATGTTACATCTAAACAGATCTAAACTTCTACACAGATCCTGTCCACCAGCAGCTTGCACTGTTGGATAAATTTTCATGAAAGCAAGCTGAAGCTCACCGCCAAATTAAGTCAAGACTGAAAGTATCTCACAACAAATTACTGTTGCAGAAAAAACTCTACTGGCTAGATGAGCTTTAATTAATACTTAAATGATAAATATATTTCTGTTTATTAAGTTATTATGAGTTAACAAAGGAGATCACTGTGTGCTTTTACAAACATGTAATCACATTTTAATTTACATCCACTTTTATTGTAAGCATGTCAGGCTGCACAAGTGAAGCCCTTCAGGAAAGAGATGAAAATGGGTGAGATCTACTGAAATTCCTCTTGCATTCTCTTTCCTCCAGAAGCCTTCCCAGTGTATACAGCTGCCCTGTCACAAAAGCTCATCTGTCTGAACAGAATCCATTAAATCAAACCATAACGCTTGTTTGGAGACGGATACCAGCACTACACATGCTCTGATGCAAGAGGATCCACAAATGAACAGCAAAGAACATTTCAACATGCTAGAAAATAGTGGCATGACCTCTGCTGGCAGAGGAAAGTTCTCAATAGATTTTAACGCTCAGAGTAATGAAACCTCAGCTGAAAAGCAGCCTCTGCAAAGAGGCTTCTCACTAACTCACGCTAACCAAGCAGACAAAGCATCTATTTCTGAAATCTCGGATCCCCGTAAAGTTACTTAAGAACCTCAGGCACAGATTTTAAAACCTGATCTGAGGGACTGGTTGCTGTCATGCCAAAGGCATCGCCTAAGGTCCATGTTCTTCTTCTCTGTCTCTGCAATGGCTTGTCCCTCATGTCTGCCAGGATGGATTGCAGAGATTGCAGTCGTACCTGGTCACTTTCAGCAGACATGAAAACAGGACCTTGTTCTCCTCTTCCTCCTTGACAGCTGCACCCTGCACCTCAGGGTCAACAGCCAGAGAAGCACACTCCTCTGCAAGGGCATGAAGACACTGAAAGGTACTTGTGCATACTTTCCCACACACATATCCAAGTTGCGAACCAGCTCAAGGGATTCAGTAACCCTGCCACATAACCTGCAAAGAAAAGGCCATCTCTATCTATCTGTGCAGACAAGCTGGGACTGTCTGTGACCTTGCTCTCGATACATTAAACAAGCACTTCCATCACAGTCATTCTGCTGCTTCCAATTCAATTCTTTGCTTGAGCATAAATTTTTCAGGACTAATTACATCTAATCATGTGTGACTTAGACACGTCAATGTAAACAAACTAAAAGTTCAGCAGCAAGGCATGAGATGAATGAGAATTTGGTTGGCAAGGTGTCATGGCTTAACCCTGGCAGGCAGTTAAATACCACTAGGCCACTCACTCACTCCCACCTTCATTGGGATGGGGGAGTGAGTTAGAAGGGTAAGAGTGAAAAATCTCAGTTCAAGATAAAGGTGGTTTTATAGTTAAAAACCTAACAAACCAGCAAACTAACCAACCAACCAAAACCACAAAAAACCTAAAACATCCCGACCCCCCCCAAAAAAGTCCCAACAACCCTACAAAAAAAGGTGGAGAAAACAAAACTAAGTTAAGAAAATCAAGTGATGCAAAAAAATCCCAGTTGCCCACACCAATCCACTGCTGTTCAGCTAGATACCAAGAAATGGAGACATGGCAGCCCTGAACAACCTCTCTCATGCCCTATTTTACTGCTGAGCATGACACCATATGGTTTGGAATATCCCTTTGGTCAGCTGGGGTCAGTTGTTCCAGCTGTTTCCCCTCTCAACTTTTGTGCATCCCCCCGCCCACTCACTGGCAGGGCAGTGTGGGAAGCAGAAAAGACCTTTACACTGTGTAAGCACTGCTCAGCAATCACTAAAGCATCGGTATGTCATCAACCCTGTTTCCATCACAAATTCAAAACACAGCATCTACAAATAAAAATAACTCTATCCCAGCTAATACCAGTACACAAGGACAAAGTGTGTCACACCATGAGCTGTGAGCTAAGGAAAAATAAAATGTAAGCAATCCCAAAGAGACTGAGTAAAGCACAGACTGTCTACACAAAAGAAATATAACATGAAGGACTTAGTTTTAATACAAAAGCTAATTGTGAGAGGGATGCAAGGGACCATGGCAGGATGGAACTGCCTCACTTCATGAGGCAAAGCAGCAAGATAAGATGGCCTTTGAGGAAGCAGATTTTGATAGACTCAGGCAACTGGTAGTAAGATCTCATGGGAGGCAATTAAACTGAAAATGGAATAGATGGCTTTTTCTTTAAGGAAATGCTCTTAAAAACAGAACTGCCAACTGTCCCAGAGAGTAGGAGGTATGAAAAGTTTGGAAAAAGGTGAGTGTGGCTGATTACTAAGTTCTTCATTGATGCAAACTCAAGGGGCACATAGGAAAATAAATGAGAAAAGATTCCTGAGTGCAACTCTAAAACGGGGAAATGAGGAAAAGAAAGGCATGAAATGAGATACATGTGTCTCTGGTCATAGCATGATTTCTTGTTAGCTTCTGTGGGAACACCAATCATAAGGAGACAGAGAGAAAATGTGTAATCCCTTATCAGTAGAGGGCGAAAGCTATTAATAGACTGTGCTTAATGCCTTTTGCTTGCAACTGTTAAATGATTTTTTTGTTTCCCTTAGTAAAAAGGTTAACTGCAAACAATTGATGAATCATTTCGTACCCATAACAAAGGGACAAGATGCACCTCAGGGTGTATTGCAGCTGCAGCAGGGGCAGAGCTCTGTGAAGCTGTGAAGTATATGAGCTCCTGGGAGGCTGGGAGAGGCAGGAATGCTGCTGAGCCTGTGTGAGGTGTCAGGGAAGATCCAGGCAAATCCCAGCCTTCAGGTCTCAGAAAGATCTTGCAACAAAAAAGCTTTCTGGAAGCACTTGGAAGAAGGCCAGGTGTATCTACCATCATGGGCTTACTGAGATTACTTAGGAATAAATGTCCCAAGACAGTTTGGTAGAAGACAGGTTGAGTTACAGTCACCCCTGAATATGAGGAAATAATTACATGGGTTTAAAAAGTAAAGCAGACAAACACCAGCCCTCAATAGGAAAATAGCCTACCAACAAGGAAAGGAGCTGCCTGCTTCTCTCAGCTATGGAGTGATCAGTTCTGGATTTCTGTGACTAATTTTTGGTGCTGAAAAGACCAAATAAAATTATTAGAGAAAGGAGGAAGATATGGCTTACCAGGAAAGATCAAATGAATTGGGGTTGTTTAGTCTGCAGAGAGGAGGCTGGTGTGTGGGTCTGAAACCAAAGAGAGGTGACTGCCAAAAGGAAAAGAAGCTGATCTCTGCCTGGTATGGGCTCATGGGAAGTCATGGGCTTGCACTGCTGCTGGGAAGCTGAGGGCTGTTAGGAGCTTTACAGGCTGGGAGGATCTTGCCCACTGTCCTGTCCATCTTTCAGCTCTGCGTCCTCCAGTTCTCTGCAAGAGCTGCAGTCCAAAGGACCTGGCAGCCAAACAGCCCCATGGAAGCAGTATGGGTGGCTTTGGGTGGGCTGGGCAAGGCAAAATAGCGTTTCATGTGCAGGACTCCCTGATGGCATTGCAAACACTTGAAGACGAGCTGTGTTCAGTGACTTGGGTGACAAGCTGAAACATCTTGCAGGGTTTTTGGTACAGCTCCTTGGAAACACAAGCAACCAGCCCCCCATCTCTAGCCAAGGGCCCTGCTCACCACAGCTCCTTTGCCTGGCAGAGAGGGATGGAGCTGAGATGTCACTGGAGTCCCCAGAGCTTTGCAACTTTGGTCCCAATTGCAGCAGTGACTCTGAGCAGCTTCCAAATAAAAACTACACTTGCATAAATCTCCCTAAAGACCTTGCCATTGCTTTTCTCATTTGTCATGAAAATGGTGATGATGCTGAGACAGGAGATGGGAAAAGCAAATGGACATTTGCAGTTTGTCAGAAATATCTTTGCAGTCAAATCAACAGCTACACAAGAGTCCCCATGGAAATAGGCCCTTGTCATGATGTGCTAGTGCCAAATTTTAGCTCTGATTATCGAATTTCAGCCTTGTCAAATCATCTCAGCCAGTGAAGCCACATATTTAGCTGACAGCAAGATCAGTGCCCTGCTTGAAAGGCTGGATCTCCACACTGCAGATGGAGCCGCCACAGAATGAGGCCCCTTCTGCAGCAGAGACATCAGTGCACAGAAACTGCCATCCAGCTGCCATTCAAGTGGTTAGAGCCTCTGGAATGTTGAAATAAATAAAATGGAAAAGGTTTGTTGGGCCAGCCAAAGGTAGCTGGGGAGTTGTGGCTCAATGAAAGTCTGCAGCAGCCATACAGGAGGAATCCAGCTCTGGAGATATGTATGAAATAGATCTAAATTGAAACAATAGCTCAGGTCCTGGAAAAAGGCCAAGTGGAACATCCTAGTTCCAGTGTGGATGGTTTCCAAAAACCCCACGCGCATTTTAGAGGATTGCTTGGCTTGTCTACTGTCCCTACTTTAGCAAGCTCTGAAAGGGTTTTACTTACATAAAATGCAGTTTCAGCATAGGTATGCTGTGAAGATAAGACCAGAATGCAGAGCAGGGTAATTGCAAATCAGGCATCATCTTCCCATGTGCCTTTGACACACTGCAGTACCTTTCCATTTCAGTATGCAAAGTTGGCTTTGGTCAAACTGCTGAGCTGAATAAAACACATATGCCACCCTCAAAGCCCAGAAGAAACACTGCCAATTTTACAAGTGGTTAAACTAAGCCTGGAGGACTCTTGCTTTCAGAGACAGGGACTAACCATCTTTAATAGGTCCTTTCCATCTCTGGGTTTTCTGAAGCTATGAGTCTTTGAAGACTATGACTGACAGGCTCATTAACACTGAACAGCCTCAAATGCACACTGAATAACTCAGGGAGCTAATTAGAGGAACGCTGGGATAAAGAGAGCATGACAATAAAGTATTTTTGACGTTAATTAGTGGAAGGAAAAATGAGAGGCTGAACTTCCCAAAAGAAAAGTGAATTGAGAATGAGTAATCCTGCAGGATTCCAAGTACTTGGGGCAGCCTCAAGGCACACACCCAGGGAGCCATTGCAGCAGGGCACCAAATGGGCACGTGGGGGTCCGCACATGGCAGAGGGATGTGTCCCAAGCAGATAACTGGTGAAAGAATGGAAGGGGGAAACAGCTTGTGGAAAACAGCTCCTGTCTGAAAGGAGTAGTTCCTTTCCACCCGTCTCCAGCCACTCATGCAGGCTTATGTGAAACGCAAAACAATGGGGAAGGGAGTGAATTTGGCCCCAAAATTAGCAAAACTCAGGCTAAGAGTAAGGAAGTACTGGAAAAAGAGAGCAGCTGTGGGGCTGCAGCGGTAGTAACACATTGCTGTGCATCTTAACTGTTTCCACATTGTTTGAAATGCACTCATCGTTTTTTCCCGTCTCTGTCCTCTGTCTCTCTCCAATTGCTTCCAGCTGGATATCTCCAGGACACCCATTTCCTCAGGTGTGGTCCTACAGCTTCACACACACTCATCTTCCTTCCTGTGAGTCTTGGTGGCAGTGGCTCTGGCCCCTGCAAGGTTCAGGGTCAAGTGTAGCCCCCCAGGGGAAAAGCATTGGTGTCTGGCTCCACTCTGGCCCCCTTCCAGTCCAGATTGTCTGTGCTGATCCTACCGCTCTGTCCACACACACAGACAACCACTTCAAATAGGAAAAGTGTTATTCAAAGCTGCTAGCATCCCTTTGGGAAAAAGCAGCATGGGGTGATTGCTACTGCAAGGGCATCCAAGGATCTTGATGTGGTGAAAGCACAACCCCAACACCTCAGTGTGTGGAGACTCTCCAAAGAGAAATGCAAACATAGCTGCACATATCTGTCTTTTTTAAATAAAAGAGAAGGACAGGGTCAGAAGTAAGATTCAGATACTAACCCTATGGAAAGGGATGTTTGGTAGCAGATGCAATTGGCATAGAAAGGTGGTATAATTTCACCTCCCACACCTAACACAAAAGGGAAATTATGTGTTTTCACAACTGCTGCTTTCTTCCTTATATCCACTATCTCATTTGACCTCAGCACGATGTGTGCTTTCTTATTTTGGGCTTACAATTAAGAATTTTCTTTCTTCATGTAAAATTAATGTATATATTTTTACTTATGGTGGAATTAATATTCTTTGTGGTGTCCTCATATTTTTTCAAAGGACAAGGGTTGAATATAAGTCTTCTTTATTGTGTAAAATGTTCAATTTTTCTTAAAATTCACAAAATTGCTGTTCCCCATAACAACTGACTGCAGCATTTGTCATAATTTTTAATGCTTATTTCTGATGAAATAGCTTGGAAGAAGCCAGCTAGAATGATTTGGATAGGGATTAGAGCAGTATAAATAACAGAAAAATCATCCCAAGATGTCGCCAAGGAGAATGTGGTGGTTTTTTCTAAAGGCTTTTATCACCATCACATCCGAACAGTGTTTTTATATTTAATGACCAAAGAAAAAGAATTTTCTCCTGCCAGGCACAGTATCTGTGTTGCATAAGACTTTCTGAAAGCACAGGAGATGGTCAGCCAGCCGTCAAGGTTATATTAGGAAACCCTGTCCAAAGAAATATGGTCTGCATAAAGCTTAAAAGCTGAGGATGTGACAGCCTTCTGATGAGGGTGAATTTCAGCAGGAAAAACCTGTCACCTCCCAGCAGCTGCAACGTGGGTCTTCCTGGCTGGGGTGGCCAGACCCCTCTTGGCAGCTCCAGTCCTGCCATGGAACATGACAGTTCTTCCTTTCAGGGATATAAGAAGTGACTAAAACTTTGCATTTCTGCTTCTGAAAACCAGAAAAAGTCAAGAGCTCAAACGTTAATAAAAACTTGACTTGGGGAACCAGAAGAAGAGATTATAGTATTTTCACTCCTTTTTCTGTGTTCCTTACCTGTTTTGCTTGCAAAGAAATGGGCTCTTGCTTTTAATCAGAATTAGGAGTGTGAAAATTTTAGCACACTCCCTCCTGGGATGGCCACTGTTTTGAAATAATAATAAAGAGATTGTTGATTTTAACAGCGGGCAGAGGATAAAATTCAGGAAAGAATCGTCTGCAAGTGTAATTTGTGCCTCTAAAATATCCTTTTGCTTCTCTGTGTTCATGGCTCCACTGTGGGCAGTGCATGAGGATGAAGAGCTGCATAGCCTCCAACACCGTGTGCTGCAGAGACCAAGCACTTTTGTTTCTCTTAGAGCTGGAAAACAGCACCTGCAGGGCAGCACAGCTGGCAAATGGCAAACCAGTTCAGTGTTCAACTGAGGAGGAACAAAAAGGAAAAAGTGATAAAAATCGCTGGTTAAGAGAAAACTTAGTGAAAGAACACACTCCAGGATTTTCAAGCGCAAACATCTCCTGACTCCAGCCCAGCCCCAGAAGAAGGGACACTGTCAAGAAGGGAAGGCAGGCACACCAATTACTTGTTTCTCAGGTACAAGGAGGGCAGCAGCCTCACCACCATGTACTGCACAGTCAAAGTCTCATTCTTGAATCTGTCCATAAAGAATCAGCACCTTCCTGCAGCAAAACACTTGGCAGTACTGAGCACCCCAATTATTTACCTGCCTTGGCTTCTTCAGCTCCTATTAATCCTTTTCTCACAGAGTGGTTCATACTTTCTTTATTTTCCTTCATTTTGTAGGAAGTCTCCTATCTGGTTTTATTACTATACTGCAATTTTTAAACATGTAAGGAACTGTAAATACCTGCTCTACTGCTACATCATAGGAAAAAACTCCTATCTTCAAATAATCCTCGAAGAAAATATTGAAATATAAAATGCAGAAACATAAACACATATTACCATACCTCCCTCCAAAACAGTGTAAAAAAGGGACACTGAAAGCTTTGATGTGGGAACTTTGAAACCCTTACCTGGTAATTCTGGAATTTCATTTATTTAGAGAAAACAAACAAACAAACAAAAAAGGCAACAGTCCGATTTAAGCACTTAAGCACTTAAACTATTGACTGCGATTATTTGCGGTCACTAACACTTTTTCTGAAAATCTCTACAAATTGTGACTTTCTTTTTGCTGTAGAAGACTGCTCCTCTATTTCTGGAAATCAGGAGGACAGGAAAACAAAGGAACACATTTCAAGGAATTTGACAACTGACCTAGAGAAATTTTGTTATAAATGTGTTTCCAGAGACTTTCTGCTAACAAGAGGCAAAATGCTTTCAGGATAAAATACACACAGAAAAATGTCTGAGAAAATGTATTGGAAAACTACAGTCCTTCTACAACTTTTTAAGTAGCTTATAAATACCTTTATGAGTCCTGTCCTGTTCAAGCCTATAAGTTCTGCTAGAGCATGAAATGAATACTCAGGGAAGAAGATAAATCACCTGTGCATGTTACTTTAAAAACATCAATGCATGGATATTAAATATTGATTTAACACTATAATAACCTAACATTATAATAACCTAAGTCAATATCTACTGACTTCTCCAGGCTTTCAGGATGGTTTCCATAGTCTTTCTAAAATGTGTCAAAATTTGACCTCATTTGCTTCACTGAGATATTTCCATGTAAGAAACAATCTGGATAGGTGCATATTTAAGGTTTTCATTTTTTTCCCCTGTTGTTCTTCCTGGATATTGTAAGGGCATTGGAGTTCATCCACACTAGGAAGGAAGCTCCAAGGCTTTTTGGCTGTGCTAATTCAGCTGTCAGCAGGCTCAATATTGACTGAGTAATGCTTAATGGCTTTCTAGCTATGTACGTGTAGGAGTGAAATTCTAGTTTTCAGCATATGTCAGAAATATAGAGCTAAAGATAAGGAGAGTAGCAAATAGTTACACAACTCTAAAGAAAAGAAAGAATGCTATAGAAATACATATAAAATGGGATTTCTCTCAGCCACCTTGAGTTGTCAAAGGGTATTAGCAGGCTTTTTTCTCATTTAAGTGATCTTTCTAAAAGGTTGTTTCTAGTCAAGGAAAACTGTCTGGGCTTTCTCAAAGCAGAGGGGACACTCAAGTGCCTCCAAAACCTGGTTTGTCTGTTAAGCCGAGGGTAGGAGGCCCTGAAGTGCCTTTCCCCAGCAGCACCCCTGAGGCAGCTCCATGGTCTTCGGATGACTAAAAGTAAGAGAGATCCTCACTCAGTGCTACACCAGCTCCTTTCTGTCCACCTTTGCCCTCGTGCTCTCTGAAATGAATAATTTAATCTCGGAGTGCAAAAGGACATTTACTGTGGAAAGAAACAGGAGCAACTTGACCTTCTTCTGCAAATAAATGCTGGTAGGTGAATGGCAACCGCCCCTACATTCTCTAAATCTCTCCACCCATTTCTATATTTGCTAATTAGATAATTGGCAGCTGATTAAGTGCATTTATTGTACCACGCTCTTCCCGAATGGCATCCTTTGTCTTGTGCTAGACACTAAGAACTGTGTGATTCCTACAAAAATAACCATGATCTCTATTCATACTCAGGGACTTTTATAGGTATTTTATCTAAGAAAAAAAACGTGTGAAACAGTAAAAAAAAATAATTTAGGATTTCAACTAAAGCCCAGACTACTTTGCCTGTCTCCCTCAGACTGGACTGAGATTATGGAAGCCAGTTAGCACTTTTGTTTAGCAAGGCTTCAAGTTTTAGCCCTTTACTCTGAATTTACCACAAAACCCCAGGAGGTAAAAGTAGCACTCTTGATCACTGACCTTTGAAACAATACTTTTATACAGCAAACCTTAGGCAGCAGCTTGTCATCCCTTCCCAATCTGCAACTTTGTTGACCTAGCAAGGCAATATATCTGTCATATTTTAAAGGTATCACGTTTGGGAAAATGCCAAAGAATCACGCCAGGCACTTATAATTTTACAACATAGATTATGTCACTTAAATATATATTTCTCTGCTGACATATATTCCACAGTACATTTGGTGAACCTCATTTCTCTGATTAAACATAGATTTATTTATATTTTGGTGTCTCTGCAGTAAAAAATGTTTGGGGTCCTGGTGAACTTTCAAGTATAAAATGCACCACCCCAGCTCCCAAATGGCTTATCAGACCACATCGTTCAAGCTAAGCACATCCTGGTGTCGTGGTTTAGCTTGGTCCAGGTTTTTCTAGTGGGGGGGGGGCCAGAAAGATGGGTCCTCGGTGAAGCTTCTCGAAGCCTTCACCATGTCCAGCTCTGAGGTGATGGACATGCTGCTGGCCAAGCCTGGGCCAATTAGAGACGTTGGTTACGCCTCTGTGAAAAACATATTTAAGACGAAATCAAAACAATGGGTGCACGCACTTTTCCTTAGCCAGAGGAGGAGGAGTAGGTGAGAGTATGTGAGGGAAAACAACATGGAGAGACCAAGGTCAGTGGAGAAGGAGGGGGAGGGGGAGCTCC